>JAUZST010015522.1:0-34655 GCA_034779995.1 Parotocinclus haroldoi | reverse complement strand
CTGGCTTCCACTGAGCTTCCCCACATATCCTTTTAAATCCCCTTAACTATCCCTTATTCACGTTATTCTTAGATTATAATCATAAGGTTCTTATTTGCTATTCTGTGATTTGCATCAAATAAGGTAAGTTTTTAAGTTTAGTTCTGTAGATTATAAGTGTTTACTTTTGTATTCTGTAGGTTAAATAAGGTAAGAAGTTTTATTATATGGAGCAGTGTATACCGTTTCACTAGATTTGTTTTACTGATATTAAATAGTTAAATAGAATAAGTTTTTCATTGCTATATACAGTATTTTTTAATTGCTCTTTAGTAGTTTATAGGGTAAGATGTGCTTTGCTGTTGATTGTCTGTAGTTTATAGAGTAAAATATTGTGTTGATAATTGAGCAGGTTAAGGTTTTATTTTTATATTATGCACTACATATGAGTAAGGTAAGCTTTTAAATTCATATTTTGTAGTTTATAGATCAAGATAAGCTTTTATGTTAATATTGAGATAAGCATTTAAATTGATATTCTGTAATTTATAGATAATTATAAGAATTTATATTGAGATAAGCTTTTTCTTGATATTTTGTAGTATATAGATTAAGATAAGTTTTTTTTCCCTATTTCTGTAGTTTATAGATTAAGATTTTATATTTATATTAAGATGAAGCTTATTAATTGCTTCAAAAGCTTTAAAGCTTTTTATATTAATATTCACTACTTATAGAGTAAGTAGTTTTAAGTCTGTAGTTGTATTTGAAATAAGTCATTTTAAATTGTTGTTTTATATAGTAAGACCTTTATTTCTGTAGTTTAAGTAGAATAAATGTATAGTTGTTGTATTATTTGGCATTTGAATCCAGCTTAAATTTGTGTTATCCACATCTATCAATTCGTTTCTATTAACAGCACTTTAATTGACATGAACAAAACTATTTAATATGATGGATGAAAAATGATTGGCATAATATTGGCATAGATTTAATATTGCATCTCTGTATTAGCTACATTGCATATGCAGTATTCTTTATACCATTTTAGCATAACCAAAACACCCACCCTCCTCACATCCCAGCCTGGCTTTCTGATATTTCATCCTCTACACCAGGATAAAGCATCACGTCTACTCTTTCACATATTATTAAGGAAATAAACTGGCTCTCAAATGCCTGTCTGTCTCTGAGTGGTTTGTTTTTTTTGTCAGTGATTGTTTTTATATATATTTGAATTAATTACTGATCACTGTAGGTGTTTGAGTCTGATGCTCTGTGGAAGGGTTTCCAAAACTCTATCTAAAAATTTATCTACTGGATCCACTTCTATTAGACAGGCTAATGTTTTTGGCTTTTACATGTATGTTGGCATATAGAAATATTTTATCAAGTTTACTGACAATCAATTTCATATTTTAACTATTTAACTAAATATTGGAAAAGGTGCTGCCACTTGATTACATTTTCCATATATACTTATAAAATAAGTCCCACATTAATATATTGAAAACAGAGGAACATACAGGAGTGTCTTCTTTTAGATTTATATGAAGCATTGAGTCCAGGTTTTTTCCATACATTGGTTCAGCGTGTGCTCGCTTGAAATTATGTTAAATTGAAACAAGGATATACTTGGAGTGTTTTATTTACAGTATGAAAATGAAAAATGGAAACGATCAAGTAATTTTGCTAAGCAGATACTGAGAAATGGATGATGGGACTGAGCTCCCAATTAATTAAGTGGCAGTGTATATCTCAAAATATCTGTTAATTAAGCTCCAATCATAATGGGGAAGCTCAGCGTCCAGGCCAGCCTACATCTCAATTCACCCCCAGAGACACACAAAGAATTAAATTAAAACTTTCTATGTATTGATTATATATATACTTCAAAATGAAATCCTATATTTTTGTAAGCAGTGTATAGATCATCAATACATTCAGATATTTCCTTCTTGGTTGGTATTTTTGTCAATAAGTGTATATGGTTCCTTATGTGCATGACAGGTTTTAACCTTTGTGGACTAAATGATGAACAGTGTTTTGTGCATGCAGTGATTTCCACTGTGTTTTCAATGCAGCGCCACCTGATGGCCCGAATATTACAACCATTCAATATAGGTGTTGGCCTTGTCATTTGCATAAAGTACTTTCTATTAAATCTGACATTATTTACCGTAGATGATGAACATTTCTTTGTTATTTTACATCATTCTTGAGCTTTTGTACTTTTGAACTTCTGCACAAAGCTTTTTTTTCCACAGGCTAGTGAACTGCTGGTATCATTACACAAGTTTACCAGTTTACCAGTTTACCAGCATAGCTTTCATTGCCCTGTCCCAGCATTTTTAAAACATTTCCCTGACAGCAAATTCAAACTGAAAACTGTTTTAAAAAACAATGTTATTTATCAGTTTTAATATTCGGTTTGTTTTCTTTGTGCATACCACTGTTGAAGTATTTGCAAATATGCAATTTTGCCATTCCTATGGTGAGAAGTAACATTATCGAATTTCAATAACACATATACAGTAAGTACGATGCGGTAATACAGTAGCTAATAAACACACAGAAATCAGATCCATTGCTAGCACCTACCAAAAGTGGTTTGAGCAGGGACAAACCATGAACTGGCAACAGGGTGTTGGCATAATCGATTCACAAGGGCAACTAATCCTGTCTCTGTGTCAGACAATGTGCATAAGAGTGTCAGAACTGGACCTGGAAGCAATGGAAGAAGGCTGATGGTTCATTGAGTATAACATAGAGAGTCAGGTGCGTGTGCACCATTCACCAGATGAAGTGATGGTACCAGGATGCAGTGTGGGAAGAATGCAAGCGAGTGGAGGGATTGTGATGCCCTGGGCATTGTGTTGCTACAAAGTTCATTTTATAAAATAAGTTTGTTTAGTTTTCTTGTAATGTTTGATTAGCAGAACCCTGCTCAAGTCACGTTACAACCACTGATATATGCACACCTTTGATTGCTTCAACTCATTCATTCATATTGTTCACTTATCTGCATAATCCTGGTCAGGGTCGCAGCGGGCCGATGTCTAGCTGGGAGAATAGGGCATAAGGCTGGAATAATTCTAGACAAGGCTCCAATACATCATAAGGCACACTCAATCACACACTGGCGGTACTTTAGATACACCAATTAGCCTAACAGGCATCTCTTTGGGCTGTGGGAGGAAACTAGAGTAAACCCATGCAGGCTTGGGAAGAACAATCTGACTCCACACAGAACGAACCCAGACCCCCCCCTTAAACCCAGGACCTTCCTGCTGTGAGGTGACAGTGATGCCCACCAAGCCACCTTGTCATCCTCTATGGCCTCAACTGAACGACTGAGTTATGTATTAATGTACCATATTTTTAACCAGATAATACCATTACACTGGGCACAATGGCAAATAGGTTAGAGCTGTTGACTCCCAGTACCAGAGATGCCCACTTGCAGTCTGTGCTGCCAGTTCTGCTCTGACTCCATCCAACCCTAAACTGGATTAAGCAGGCATGGAGATGAATAAAGAAATGAACAAAACCATTATATTAGGAAGTTAATTTGCAGCAAAAGTTTGTTGGCTTTCATGTGGAATTGGAATAAGGGACCACACTGCATTGCAGAAGAAGTGTTATTATGAATATAATTAATAACACATTTCTTTGTTAAAATTATGTTTTTATGCAACCATTTTATAAATCTCTCAAGGCCATGCATTAAAGTGATTTTCTCACGGTTCAAGAGGTTTTGGGCACAATGTGCAACAACACACTTACCTGTGATAAAAATTACTGTAACTCACAGCCTCTGGTGGCTTAGTGCTTTTAACATTCACACTGCTGTGTAACAAACACAGTAAATGAAGACTAGGCTGTTGAACTATCTAGTAGCAAATAAGACTTGTATAAACATCTTACACTTACCCTATATTAAGCATGTTTTGACACTGATCCAAGAGTCATTAGTTTAGCAGATTGATTCGTGAAATGTATCAGTGCAGTCACTACGAGACATTTTTCATGTTTGGCTGGGATATGAAAAAGACCATGCTACCTGAGCCAATATGTCACTTAATAAATCTTCATTCAAAACTGCATATTGAGAGAGAATTAAAGGGAAAAGTAAAAACAGAAGGCATTGTAAAAGAGAGAAGAGTAAAAGCTACTCACCATGGTGAGCCGTAAATACGGAAGCCTCGGACAGTAACGTCCGAGTCCTGCAGGTAGATGCAATTGGTTAACAATGACTGCACATTCTCGTAGTTCTCTGGCTTGAGCTTGGAGGCCGAGGGGAAATAGTAGAAATCCTGCTTGATCAAGTCAGCCATAAATTCTTGATCAAATGTCAGCTCATGATTTCCGGCAATCACAATCTTGATCTCATATGGCAGAGTGCCTACACAGGAAGAATAGCTGAGGGTGAGTAAAGGGTCTGAATACATATGTCAATGCAATGTTTTTAGCTTTTCAATGCATATGCAAACAAAATGTCAAAATCTGTTTTACTGAGTGCAAAACTTTTTTACAAATATTTATTTATTTATAATAATTATTTTTTAGCACAAGGCTGCAACATTAAAAAATGTGATATAAGTAAAAAGTCCTGCCTAGCTGCGTGGGTTTATTCCGGGTACTCCAGTTTCCTCCCACAGTTCAAAGACATGCTTGTTAGGTTAATTGGTGTCTCTAAAGTGGTCCTTAGTGCCTGACTGTCTACATGACTGTGTTTGTGTGTGTGCCCTACGATGGATTGGCGTCTCATCTAGTGTTGTTCCTGCCCTTGTGCCCAGAGTTGCCAGGTGGGCACTGACTGGCCCACGACCCCGTGTGGATTAAGCGGAAGATAGTGAATGATATTTTTTGTCAAGGTGCCTATTATGTATCTAGCTATTCAAGCCTTGTGCTAAAATGTAAGAACTTATCAGCTAACACTCTGCAATCAATACACCATAAAGAGAATGTGTTTTTTTTATTTATGGAATTATGCTGCACTGAAAGTTCCCAAGAGCACAGTAGCCTGCTCCGAAACAAGAGTTGGCTGCCTCACCAACTATGAATTGCGGGAGAAGGGCCTTGATAACAGAGGTAACCCTAATAGTCACACTGGGTAAGCTCCAAAGAGCCTGTATGCAGACTGGAGAAATGTCCAGCAGGTAAACCAATACTGCAGCAATATGCTGTTTATGACAGAATAGCCAGACAGCAGCCTCGCCCTTAAAAAAATAACAAAACACATGAAAGCTTGAGTGGAGTTCGCAAGTAAGCACATAAAGGACTCTCAGACTACAATTTTGTGAGCAGTGTATATTCTCTGGTCTGATGAAAGCAATATTGAATTTTATGGCATCAAACTATTACATCTGGGGGAAATCATGCTCATGGCCTGGCCAATACCATCCCTACAGTAAAGCATGGTGGCAGCCAGAGACTTGACTTTAACCCAATTGAACATCTCTTTACAGACCAGAGAATAATGGCAGAAAATCCTAAAATTCAGGAGACTGAATTTATTTGACTAATAATTAAGAAGACTGGAGGTTGTAATCCATGTCATGGTGCTGAGTAAAGGGTTCATGTCAATTAATTATTACAATTTTAAATAAATTTGCAGAATAAATCGGATAGGGGCACTTGAAGTGAAGGATGATGACTGAATGCATTGTAATAAATACTAAGCAAATTATCTTATCTTCCTCTTTAATCACATATAATAGAATATAGAATAAGATTTCGTTGTTTCTCATGCATTGATTTATTTTTGGAGGACCACCACAACTTCCACGCTGACTGCCACATATTGATGTTCTATCTTTTCTGTACTCCTTAAGATGGGGAAAATCCTATGTCAATGTACAGCTGCACGCAGTGCATTGATTCACTCAGCCCCTACTTACCCCATGCTCCTTTCTTTCTCTCTCTCTTTCTCTCTCTCTCTCTCTCTCACTCTCTCTTTCTCACTCTTTATGGAGTGAGACTACTGTCACATGTGACAACGCAACATAGTCACTTTATTAATATATACTGCTAAAAAATTAGGGGATACTTCTGAAATCTCTCATAATTAAAATGTCCCCCAAAAGTATACTTCTTTATGTTAGTCACTTCAATAAACCAGTACCAAGACATTATTAGAGTTCTCCCTTTTTTACAGTCCTACAAAAACTTCTCATGTCATGATTAGTTGAGCATGATATCTGCACTTACATGAACACAAAATAATCTGATTATCAAGAATATTTTTTAATCGTCAATATATTCAAACCTACAAATTGATTTAATCATACCAATTTCTCCTGCATCCAACTGACTGCTAGCTCACTGTGTAATATAACCCAGACCCAGACTTTGACATGCAGTTGTAAGAGATAATATTTTTAATTATTCTGTCTGTGAGTGGTCAATATGTTTTCACACACACACACACACACATGCATACGCAGATACACACACAATACTGGTAATCTTGTAATTTTGCTATTATTATTGCAAAAAAGCAAGAAAGGCATAGAGGGCAATAAAATAATACAAACCAACAAAATACTTTTAAGATAAGTGCTGCTGGAGCTCCATGAAACATTGATTTAGGTTCCTATTGTTCCTTGTAATCTTTGTGGCTATTAACTGGTGATTTCTAGGCTAATACATGTAATATGCTAGTCATCTGCAGAAGAGGTAGCACTTGGGCTTCTTTTTCTGGGGTCATCTTCATTTAAGCCTGTTTGATTACTGAATTTGAATTTGGTTTTGGCCACTCTAGGTGTTTGAAAATTTCAGAACCTTCGCCATTTTTCTACATGAGTGAGCAAAATATCTCTTCGTTTAGTTCAGCTTTTTGCCATATTATGGATTAATTAAACCATTTAAATTGAACATTTCTTCCCAATATGTATATTGGTATCTGTTCTACCTTTCCTGTCACATCGTAAATGACAATCTCAGATGTTAGATCTAAGGAAGAAGGTTTAGAAGAAAATATATGGTACTTTTCCCAACTGCAATCATTCCTGTACAGATTGTGACTTACATTCAATTTGCATTTATTATGTTTGTTATTATAACATTTGGATAATAACTTAATTAAACTTTTTTTCTATAAACACATTGCATATACAAACTTGACTAAACATTTATGCAATAAATAATGCCTGTTATTTAAGCATTAGTCCTATACATTGTACTGTACCCAATACATACATACATAGACTACTGGGTGCAGAATAATGGCAGAACTGATAAAGCAGAATAAGACTTATTGGATGTTTCGTTGAAAGGCCCGAGAGCGGTACATATATCCGTGTCTTCACTCAACAATAAAGCACAGTGAAGGTTCCCTACAGGTTTGCAGCAGTACTTCTATAAATGTAATTTAGTAAAATTCTCCCTTACTGCTAAAAATTACAGGCAAATTCTTACTAATCAGGACTGCGGTAGCCTAGCAGTTAAGGTACTGGACTCTGGACCAGAAGGTCCAGGGTTCAAATCCCACCTCTGCCACAGTTGGGTTCTTGAGCAAGGCCCTTAACCCACAAATTGCTTGGATTGTAATACTGTATGAGTTGTAAGTCGCTCTGGATAAGGGCATCTGTTAAATGCTGGAAATGTAAATGTAAGAACACTCACTATGCAATTTCTCCAATATCTTGTGTGTCCATATAGCCTATCTGCAAGAATCTAACCTGACGAAGCATACTAATACCAGACATATTGCAATGGAAAAGCACACAAATATATCTACTGTAGTAACAGGGACATTTAAATGTGATTTTTGTAATCAGTAGCCCCAACTGACTGTAGAATTTGGGAAGCAGAAATCTTCACGGACCAGTGTTATCGGTCACTGTGCAAACAGACAAAGTTTCACTGGCAGTGAATGAAGTATGATCAGTGTATTCTGCACAAGAATTAGCAGTATGTGCATGAATAATTAGTGTAGTTTTGACAATATTTTTTCAAAGCTAATATTGCATGGGGTAAAATATATATAGCGTTGTTGTCGTGTGTTACACGTTCACATACACTGACACGCTCTCACACCAAGTGCTCTTTACTAAGATCCACTCCACCATGCATGCCTTTGTGTAGAAGTATTGGAATTCTTGTAATATCTCTGTATATCAATTTCCTCAGTTACATCACTGCTATTCATTAGTTGTAGTGATCACAGGAATAAAAAAAACAACGACATCGATTAAATTTTCTTGCAGATTATTATAGCTGCAAAGAAAAACTAGATTATTACTATAATTAGTTCAGCTATATAAGAACAATAAGAGCAAAATAATTATTTGTCTTGTATTGATTTCTAAATGGGAATCAAATAGCTATTCATTTCAGCTGGTTTATTCTGAACAGAAAAAAATATTCTTTATCAGCGTTTGGGCACTGTGATGATATTAACATTTGATATTGCATTTTTGCTGGATGGCTCTGTAGTCTATCCTTAAATAATACAGAACCCAGTAAACGGTTTATCAAATTTTTACCAAAAAATGAGTGTCCTACCTATTGTTGGTCTTGGGGAGTGTTATGCAAGGTAATGGATTCAACAAAAAATAGCTTTCAAAACCCTTAAAAGGAATTTTATCAACTAGGAGCATTTTTAATAGGCGCAAGCCAGTTTAATACTATCATTCTAGAAACTTCATTTTGGCTGAAATGACTGATTATTCATATGATTATGATTATTAATAATTCACCTAAAGTAATATTATAGCAGATTGAGTTTTTGGCTTCAAATGCAATAAAAACTGCAGAATGACAATGACTTACTACTGTCTTCAAAATGCAAACTACATATACTACATGTGCAAAAGTATCTGTACACCCACATTCCGCCTTTCAGAATTCAGTGAATTTGGCAGTGGTAGTCTAATAGGATGCCACCAATGCTAACAAGTCAGTTTTTAGAACTAGAAGGTCACCACCACTCTGCTGATTCAATAACTACAGAGTTCTAAACCTCCTCAAGCATTAACATCAGCTCAGAAACTGTCTCTCTGGAGATTGCTGCAGCAGCTGAATGCAAGCTTTACATCATCAAGCACAACGCCAAGCATTACAGGAAGTGGTGAAAAGCAAGAGCAGTGGAAATGTGTTCTGTGGAGTGAAAAATAACATGCCTCTGTGACAATCTGACGGATGAGTTTGGCAAATGCCAGGAGAACTTCACCTGCCTGACTGCAATGTGCCAACATCATGCCACAATCAAAGCAATTGTGGATTAAGGGCCTTGCTGAGGGACCCTATAGTGGAACTTTGGAAGAGATTCGAACCATGCGCCTTCTGATCTATAGTTTAGTATCTTAAATGCTGCACCCTACAGTCCCATGTTTCACCTGTACAATTGGGACGGTATGGAAAATGCTAATGAAAAACATTTAGTGTTTCTTACATTTACTTTGGCTTTAATTTCATTGAACACAGTATAAACCTGAGATATTTCTGATATATTACTTCAACTGATTTATTAATAAACATTCATTCCTGCATTTCAGGCCTGCAACACGTTCCAAAGGACAGTATATAATCATGATTTGGTACAAAATCAGTATCCACGAAAGGCTGAAACTCTGAGGAGCAAGGATGAGCAGAGGATCTCCAGTTTGTCAACAATAATAACAAATAATAATAATAATAATAATAATAATTATAATAATAATATGATCCCGATACACAGGATCCATTTTTTACCAAAAAGACCTGGGATACTGATTCATCTGTGATGGTCCATCCCAAATGTCTGAGAGCCCAGAGAAATAAAAAAGGGAAATCCAGCCTATTATCATCCAAGTCCAAAAGTCTGTCATGGTATGGGGCTGTGTCTGTGCCCTTGGTAAATGTCATTTTCACTTCTGTGATCACAGCACTAATGCAAAAAAGTACATTGAGACTCAGCCTTTCCTGGATGCTTCTTTTGTACCAAACCATGATTACATAATTATATATTTTTTCTTCACTCTAAATTGCCCAATTCCTACTTTTTTGAAGTGAAAAAATGCAGAAATTAATGTTTATTAATCAGTGAATTGAAGTTGACCAAACAAATCCTCAAATGTTTTGGGTTCAATGCTTTTTAAATAAGCATTTTCCATACCATTCCAACTGTACATGTACATGTCATTTTACATGTAGTTTTAGCTTCAAAGAAGTCAGTGCCTAATACAACAGGAAAAATGGTAAAGGTGCAGAGAGATGGTCCTCGCAAGGTTTATTCATTCCAACTTTTTCCTTTCCACTGTCAACCTAGGTTTGCCCAATTAGAGCTCTAGGCCTAGAAATTTGAAAAGTTGCTAAGACAATTCTCTGTTGTATAAAGGTCTACATAATTAAAACGGACTTTATGACAATTATACTATTTTATAAATGTTTATTGCAACAAATCTGCCCCTAATATGCAGGAATAATTCACTTAAAGCTCTGTGTTTATAGCTGTGCACAGCCATCCATGGAATATGGAATGTAGCATTTATATGTGTGACATGATATTTTGTGAAAATGGACCTGACCAGAAAAGTCTTGTACATAACCAGGATTTTAAATACACAAATGATTGGCTTGCAAGATTTGGGTCTCTCTAGATAAAGGTGTCTGCTTAATGACTAGATGTAAATGTAATGTAAAAAGTGCATTTAGTAC
Organism: Parotocinclus haroldoi; assembly: GCA_034779995.1. Taxonomy (NCBI): domain Eukaryota; kingdom Metazoa; phylum Chordata; class Actinopteri; order Siluriformes; family Loricariidae; genus Parotocinclus; species Parotocinclus haroldoi. Next base: position 24,032 of record JAUZST010015522.1, on the reverse strand, counting down.
CTGGGAAGCGTTTGTAGTTTTCATAATCCTCAGAACACTGCACCAAGAAGATTCTGGGCTGGGTGAGGACTTCCCTTTTCGAAACCAGAGTATCCACATCATTATACCACCTTAAACAGAGCCACGTCAGTAATGCACAGGTACCAGTGAGTGCAAGCAGAAGGACAGCATATCGTCTGCCTGTTGATGTCCGTCTCTGAGCATTCCCCCTGCCCAAAAAGATGGCACAGCAATATAGTACCTATAGAGACTAACACCCCTGTAAAGCACACAATGTTCCAGCATGGTCAATCTCAAAACACCCAGCCCACTGAAACACAGACCAGCCCGTCTAGCATCAACAAGCAGGCCATGTTGAAAGAGCCTTTTAAATCCGCTTCCTTTTACATTCTGATGCTCGGTTTGAACTTCAGCATGTCATCTTCACCATGTCTGCATGCATTTAATTATCACCCTGTAATTGGCTAATCAGATATTTGCCTTAATGAATAAAAATGTAGCACGATTGGCATCCCCCTCAGGACTTAATCTTTGAGAAATGTTTTTAAATGTTTTATTTTTTTTATGTCCCAGCAGTAATGGGCTGGCATACTGTCTGCCTGTGTCACCTGAACACCAAAAACGTTTTTTTGAGAATTCAAACCAAATGGTTCACTGGCTACAGAATGAATCTTATGTCATTTCATCACTTGGGATTGGCCTTTTAAGATAATTTAATATTGTACAGATGCTTTGAGACAATGTACCATTGTAAAAAGCGCTATGTAAATAAAATTGAATTGAACTGAATTAAACTGAATTTCTATCACAGTTCCCTGACATAAATCACACTGAAGTTTTTATTCTGTTTAATCTCCAATCTTATTAAGCATTACAGGAGAATCAGTGCTATTATGCTTTCACAAAGAGCTAAACACAAACGTGCCAATATTTGTTCTATTCGTAATGGGTGGATTACGATCCTGTTTCAGTGCCAAATTAAGCTAATTTGGCACATTTGTTCATTCATATGTTTTAACTAATATGTTTTCTGAGGGTGCATGGAGTCGATTGTACGAATCTGCACAGGCCAGGTGTACAAACCAAAGGCTGCATTTCATAACAGCTTCACATTGGATTTAAAGTGCACTACAAAGGGTGGATGTGTCCATATCTAATACTACACCGCTGTGCACTGTAAGGAGGTATTTGGGATTCATCCCAGTACACACAAGCAAATGGCAAGAGATCTGAAAAAGAACATGATTTACTCAGAAAAACAATTGATATAACGTTACCATTTTAAAATAATGTAAAATAATACGTAGGCAAAGCGTGAGCGAGAAAAATGTTACCTCTTAATTTTTTTCTCTACGTTGCTGTCTGGGGTTTTAACGTTGCTTCGACGTTGCACAGCCATTTCAAAGTAAAAGTTCTTTCAACAGAGAAAATCATTCCATCATTGACCGTAAGAACCGTAAAATGAAGCTGGATGCTAAATGATCGTCGATGCTCATTACAACATAAAAGTTTCGCAATTAAAATTAAGTTTCTTTAAACAATTCGGATAATTAAAAGCAAGTCCATTTTACTTAAATGTTCGGTCAGGGTGAAGAATGTAGGTTTTCTAATTAGGAGACTCTATTTTCTACTGTGTTACATCTGAGCGTTTATGTGCAAGAATTGTCGTAGATGGCGAGCTTGTCTTACAATTTCGAAATGAAAATGAAAACCAACTTTAACAGTTCGTGTCAACTTTTTTTATTATCACAAATGCTGTTTGCCAGCAAATGATTTGTTGATAATAAAAAAAAAGAAATATTAAATGTAATGTTTCACACTGATAATAATGCCATGTATTCAAAGAGTATAAACACCTTAACAAAAAATCAATAATTTAGATAAAAAAAAGCACATCCCTGAATTTCATGTTCATTTTTATATGAATACAAAATACAATCGTTTGAGCTTATTTAAATGAAAACGTAAATCTTGATTTATGAAGAGTGATTTGAGAGAATGGGAAATGATCTTGGTAAAATGAGTGAACTGGATTAATCTGGTATGAAAATGAAATGAAAGATTGAATACTTGAGTACTTTGTGGAAACGGAAAACATGCAAACACAGGCATTGAGCATTCCAGAATTCAAAATCCCCAACTAACACACTCCCATACCATCAGAGATGCTGGTTTTTAACTGATAATCCAGACAGTCTTTGGCCCAGAGGACACGACGTCCATGATTTCCCAAAACAGTTTGAAATGTGGACTCGTCACACCACAGGATACTTTTCCACTTTGCTTCAGTCCATCTCAGATAAGCTTGGACCCAGAGAAGTCGGCGGATTTCTGGATGTTGTTGATATATGACACTGTATCTGTGTCTTCTATATGTCTCACACTTCCTGTAAAGTGATTTAAGTGAACATGGTGTTTATAAGCTCCAGCAGCACTGCTGTGTCTGATCCATTCATCCACTCACCAGAACAACAAACACTAACACACCACCACCACATCTGTTTTGTGAAGTGCTGAGAATGATCCACCACTCAAATACATAAATAAACCTGATCTGTGCTGGACCTGACCATTAGAGAATCAAAAGGACTAACAGAGGGTGTAGATAAACAGATGGACTACAGTCTGTAATGCATTGCTCACCAAATTATAAATATTTCATTATGGGATATTTCATTTTAAAATATCACCTTATTTTTTTGAGCAGTATAGGAGTCCTATACAGTGTTTGTATGGGGCACAAATTGCCACATCGGACACCAGCTGCAGAAGACAGAGCAGTTGAGTACAGTCAGCAAAAACTGTCCAAAAATCTGCAGTAGTTATGTATTGCTTAACAAAATAGCAAATTATGCTGTGGATGTTGTTTGAACACCATATTAAATATACACACTTGTATATCACATATATAGCAAAGTTATATACAGTATGATACTGTTGAGTAGCTGTATTGAATAAATAGCCAATATACAGTACATTAACCAGCTACTTTATTAGGTATACTGTGCTACTACTGAGTTGCAACCCCTTTTCACTTTTTAATTGCTTTAAGTGTTTGTGGCAAAGACGCAATAGTTTTTCCAGAGTTCATACTGACATGGCAGCATCATGCAAAAGCTGCAGATATGTAAGCTGCATATCCTGCTTCACCATATCCCAAAAGCCCTCTGTTAAATTGAGATCTGGTGACAGTGGGGACAAATTCAATACAGTGAACACTTCTGTCATTTTCAGAAAACCAGTTTGAGATGATATGGGCTGTGTGATATGGCCCATTAACCTTCTGGAAGTAGACATCAGAAGATGGGTATAGAGTGGTCATAAAGAGATGGACATGGTCAGGAACAATACTCATGCAAGTTTTCCACCAAGAATTTGTGATTTTAAAACAAACAAAATGCAAAAAAAACCTGAATGGAAAAAAACACTCAAACGAGGTGAAAAAGCTAGAATATCGTGAGGGGTTGAATTTTCATGTGTGAAATATGAATATTTCATTTCAATTGATGGTTTGAATGAACGGTGATGTATCAAGCTGCGATTGTCAGGTCATACAATTTCCTCATACCTGACCTGTCCCAAAAACATAAAACTGGTTTTGTTACATTTAGAAATGTGATAAATGCACATAACATTTGCTAAATGTTTGGAAGGAAACCTGGCTTCAGGTAGGCTGTGGCATTTAAACTTTGTGCCAAGAAAATATGTTGCACACCATTACGCCGCCATAAGCAGCCTGAACCGTTGAGTCAATGCAGGAAGAATCTGTGCTTTTATGTTGCTTACCAGATTCTGGTCCTACTACCCAATTGTAACAACAGAAATCAAAATACAGGGCAAGACAATGTTTTTCCAATCTCCTGTTAACCAATTTTGGTGAACCCATGGAAAATGTGACCTTCTGTATTCTTCTGTATTGTTATGCATTCAGACATGCTCTTCTCAGATGTAGCTCGGTTGTAATTAGTGGTTATTTGAGTTACCGTTGCCTTTCTGTCAGCACAAACTAGTCCCCTAATTCTCCTCTCCCAACAACAAGGTATTTAAAGTGAGAGAACGCTTTCTCACTGGATATTTTCTCTTTTTCAGACCATTCTGTTAACCTTAAAGATGTCTGTATATGAAAATCAGTAAAAAAAAAACAAAAAAAAAAACCAGTTTCCAAAATACTGAGGGTGAGTACTGGGTAATTATCAGGCCAAGACACGTTCTCAAATAGGATAAGAAGGGGGCTCTCGTTTTGGATCCTTAGTATTTCAACCCAGGCATGTCACACAGCAAGACCCCAGAAAACTGTAAACTTGTGGGAAATTTGTCTATGAAAAATGTGAAATAATTTGGATAAACATGTCTATCGGTGTAGTCTATCTGACATACAGTTCCTTGCTTAAGTATTCATCCCATTTAAATTATTCTACATTATTTATTATTACTGCCTGGAATTGAAAAGCACATCGAGAGAAAGTGTATCTACAGAAGACTTTAGTGCTACGAAACAAGTCCAGGACATGAGCTTTAAAAACATATTAATAAAGTGTGGTTTATAAAGAAAGTTTTATACATTTGAACATTACATGGAGCATTAGATCCATTATTAAGAAATGAAAAGAATTTCACAGGCACATCTGAAACTGCTTAAACTAGGTCCAAAGACAAAGGTTAGTGGTCGATTAAGAACTTTAATAATCTAGACCTGGAGATATCAGCATCTTAAATGGGAAAAGCTGTTCACAGGACAACCATTTTCCAGACATTTCAAAGTTGAGCCTTTCCGGAAAAAAAAGACTATTTGAAATCTCATTTGAACAGGAATCTGTTTTCAATTAGTCTTTGAGCAATAACTATTTAAAATGAACCATTGTAATTGTAAATAAATGTGGGTGGCTTGGGGGGTGGGGTCGCACTGTAATCTCACACATAGAAGGTCCTGGCTTCAATCCTCAGGTGGAGTGGTATGGTTCCTTCACATTTGTTTACTCTGGTTGCCTCCCACAGTCCAATCACCCATAATCCTTTCAGGATCCAGGATCAAGCGGATAATAAAAGTGAGGGTCTAGAAATGTGTGTCAAACAACCCAGTTAAGTGCATTTTAATTTTTAATATTACGGGATATTTCAAAATGAATATGAACTTGTGGGATCCTCTGCCACTCTTGCTCAAAGGCAACTTTCAGCTCAAGAAGTGTTATGGGAGGAACAGCCAGAACAGCCAGACATCTTCCCAGTACAACCCATACATGTTTTATGGGATTCAGGTCTGGAGAAAGTGAAGGCCAGTCCAGGCGTTTGATTCCTGCCTCTTGAAGCATGTTGTTGATGAGATTAGTACGGTGAGGCCTTGCATTATCAAACATAAAAAGCAAGTTGTTTCGACTGCTCCAGTATAAAAGTACCACTATAGGGTGCAGGACCTCATCTCAGCATCTGACAGCAGATAGCGACTCATTTATGATGATGTGGAGTTCGGTACGACCAATGCTGATGCCCAAACTATGATTCCACCACTGCCAAAGGAGTCATTTTCTGACATGACATGTGGATTCTCCTCTGTTCACAGAAGATCAGCACACAATGATTGATGGTCAGGTTGCAAACTGAATTCTGTTGCCTTGCTGCATCTGCTCTTTACTGCTAATAAGATCAGGTAGCACTCATCTCTTGCTGGGGTAGCAGAACATATGGCTCTCCAAGCTTTGCATTCAGGAAAGTCATGTTTCAGAGGCATTGCAAGGCCTAGGAAATTGCAGGATGTGCACTCAAGATTCAACGTTCAAATACCCCAGCACTTTCAGCTTTTTATATAGTGCATTTTCACTAAATAAATAAAAGTATTTTTTGCATCTCATTTGCATTCTAGAACAGCATGATTTGATCAAAGGGTCAAACGCTTGTTTTTGTATTGCTTCATATTCATTTTGAAATATCCCTTAATTTTTGGGGCTCCAGCAGAAGACTATAAAAGTCCCTTGCTCATGGAGCTCTTTTTCCAAATTAAGTAGCGCTCTGATGAGTGGGTGATTAATTTTCATGAACACAAGTGGTCACAAGGTGCAATGCTCTGTAGCATGCGAGTATATAGTTAGGGGCATGTACTATTTAGGAAAAATGTTGAATATAGAGCACATTAAAAAGAAGTGTAAATACAGTATCTCAAAAGTACACCCCTCACGTTTTGTAAACTTTATTATATTTTATTTCATGAAACACTGAATATATAACACTGATACAATGTAGTCAGTCCACAGCTTGGATAACTGTCAATTCTATTTATTATTCATATTTGTGCCCTCAAAATAACACACAGCCATTAATGTTTAACCCACTGGCAACAAATGGGAGTACAACCCTTAGTGAAAATGGCCAAATTGTGCCCAATTAGTCATTTTACCCCCCCTGTATCATGTAAACCGTTAGTGTTACAAGGTCTCAGGTGTGTTACATTTGGTGTTATCGCTCTCACACTGGTCACTGGAAGTTCAACATGGAACCTCATGGAAATGAACTTAAGTTTAAAAAAAACAAAACAACAACAATAATAATAATAATAATAATAATAGCTGCTCTACATAAAAGATGCATACAAGAAGATTGAAACAACCTGAAAGTGAGCTGATGTCCAAGATGTCCAAGACCATACAGCAGTTTAACAGGACAAGTTCCACTCAAAACAGGTCTCGTAATGGTTGACCAAAGAAGCTGTGTACACAAGCGCAGCATCACCTTCAGAGGACGGCTTTTGAAAAAAGATGTAGGAGTGCTGCCAGCATTGCTGCAGAGGGTGGGGATCAGTGCTCCGATCATACGCCACAAACTGGTCTACTTGGCCATCGTCCCAGAAGGAAGCCTCAAGACAACCGGTCTCGTCATAGAGGAGTGGAATAGGATTCCAGTGACAACCTGTTTAGCTCTAGTTAACTCCATGCTCCAGGAGAGTTAAGGCAGTGCTGAAAAATAATGGCGGCCACACAAAATATAGACACTTTGGGCACAACGTGGCCATTTTCACTTTTGTTGCCAGTGGTTTAGACATTAGTGGATGTTTGTTGACTTATTTTGAGGACACAGCAAATTCATACGGTTATACAAGCTGTAGACTGACTACTTTACATTGTATCAAAGTGGCATATATTCAGTGTTGTCCCATGAAAAGATATAATAAAATAGTAACAAACGTGAAAGGTGTTCCCAGTTGTCCGTTTCGTGAGATACTCTAAACAGAGCACAATTTAAAATCCACCTGAAACATCAAATTATATGCAAAAACTGTAATCTATTAGTTATGCTTTCTTGGTGAAATACACATGAAAATACAAAGTGAGCAATCAATGAACTACACTATCTTTAAAGTTAAAACTAACACGTCTTCTACAGGTACTGATTCACTTCTATCTGATGCAACTTTTAAAAAATGGTCAATCCTCAAAGAGGCTGGAAATGTAATCCTGGATAAAATTCTGAGAAATATCCTATTGTCAGGCCTGAACCTTCCTGCAGTCGTTTAAACATGGACAACAAACAGCGTAAATTTGAAAAAAAGGTGTATTTTATCACATAAAAAAATCCAAGGGAAATATATTGTTTAAGTAGTCCTGTTGAAATGATGCTGGCCATTTTAATCTGCAACATTTATATATGCTCTAAATAGCTATTAAGCTTAACTGCTTGAAACAAATTTATTTCTACTGCAGTCGAACATTGGCATTTGTAATGCTGTTTTAATAACAGAATAATCAGGGTGTATTTAATACAACAGACGTTCAGAATTGAAGATGAACTGCATACGAGTATACTGGCAGACGAACTGCTAAAGGTTAGAATTAAACATAATGAGAATGTCGAAAAATGACTGGTCTGACCACTTACTGTGCTTACTACAGAACCACGTTTAGCTCCAACTGTGCAAATGTAAAGAATGCTTATTACATTTCCAACTGCTTTCCTGCATACAGAAACAATGATGAACTCCCATGAGACCAGAACTAAGAGCGACAAAGTTACCCACAAGTCCCTTATTACCCACAGTAACAGGGACTCGGGGTCAGTATTGCACCTTAGAGGCGGTAACTTAAAACTGTAGAAGAGTTATACAATGCTATAAGATGACTTTATGAGGCTTTATTGTAGGTGTACAATATTCCCTGATGGCCATGTTGGCCGCTGAGAGATACATTGGGGAAGAAAAAAAACCCATCAAAATTAAGAAGAGAAGGATGAAATTGTCCATTGAAAGAGGAGTTAAAAACTCAGTTGGAACAAGTGAATCCCATTGCAATTTGTGATTCTTACTCTACATTGTCCCTTCTCGCCTTGACAAAAAAGGTTCCACATGTTGGCCACACACACATGCAGACATACACTCACACATCCATTCTGCAGGGCTGCATCCTTTCAATGTTTGTTCTGTGAAAGACACAAGAGACGGCATTAGTCATTTCGATTAAAATAAACAAAATACAATTCATAATAAAAAAAAGATTAAATTCAGACAACGTTTAAAGACAATGTAAAGCAGTTGACTGAAAAAACGCATTCAATTCTGTAGGTTTTGGCACCAGTGGCGTGTGAAAAGTGGACATTCCCCAAATGACCTTGGTGTCACATCAAAAATCTGCAGCCAAATGTGGGAGAATGTAATCAAGGCGAGTGAACAGCAGGAAACAAACCTTTTCCTTTCCCTAGGATCAAGTTTTAGCTTATATAACTAACATAAGACATAATACAAAAACATAACTAACTCAACACCATTAGACCCAAAGCACCATGGAGCACATGGAAACTCTGGTCCTTATCAAAATTGTTTTAACTCTCCAAATAAAAGTACAGCTCATATTAGACATGCTTCATTTAACACAAGGTATGCGGTTTGGGACGAACAATCCAACAAGTACAGACTTTCTATCGGATATATGGGATACTGTACAGTACTATGCTTTCATACTGCGCTTTACTTAATATATTGTGTAAAATAAAACACTATGCACAAAGTATCCAACTACTATGAGACGTGGTAATGTCCAGTCAATATCCACGTCAAGCCATCGTCTTTTCTCACAAAACAGAGTGGCCGTCAAACAGTGCGTACATGTACACGAGAACTTTCACAGCTAAATAATACATTACCTATGTCAACTTCTTAGCTTTGTTGTACAGTGAGTCCACAACTTTGCTCATATTCTGGATGGTTTCAAGAGCTGCCTCATAAGTCTTGTCAACAGGGGGCTCTTCAAAGATGATCAGGACTCCCTCACCTTGGTCAAGGATGCCTACAAGAGAAGGGGATTACAATGGATATTAGTAGCTTGCCAGAGAACAGTTGGACATAGTTGTAGATGCCCTTATTCAGACTGATTTACAATAGCAAAGCAATCAGAAAATCTACAGTTTCCTACCATCTAAGCAATAGGGGTTTGCTCCATTAGAGAACAGAGACTAGCAAAAGATGCAGAGAAACTCACTCATCTGTAATTGTAGAACTACAAAGAGCTAATGGATGGTAAGTGGAACATGGACAGTGACTATAGAAACAAGGTGTACCAAAAAGTGATTGAGTGTTTGAGTTCATTCACATGTTGCAATTTTAATTTCTCATCATCAAGTAATGCATTATCTTAAGTTGATCAGTGCCTAACTGTTTGCTTAATTATTTGCTCTAAAATACACAGAACAAAATGCCACATACAGTAACTTCAATGGTTATTTTAAAAATAATGGATATTTTAACATTAGTTTGGATACCATGTTTGGTTAGTATGCTACCTGGCACTAATTTAGCTAAAGTTCATTGCTGGTCTAGTCAAAGTTTTAGCAACTGACAGAACACACAATTACAGATCCTATAACATTGAGTGAGCTGTCATGCCAATGACTATGGATGTGTGTTGTACAAACTCCAGGCTAACTACCTGTTTAAGATGATATGCCTCTTTAAACACGGCATGTGGTGCTTCTATTGTCTCCTTCTGACTGAGATTTTCTATAATGAAGATTCTTTGTTTAACCATTTTCAGTCTCAAGTTGATTTTAATGAACTGAAATGAATTTCTGTGCAATGATTCAATGGAGACCGCTATTAAATAACTAATAAATAAAAGTATTGAAACCACATTAAAGAAGTTTATGTCACAACACATTTTGCAGCCTGACTCCATCTGTCATCAACAGGACTGTAAGTTAGTAACGGACCGATAAGGGTTCCTTAATGGCCAGGGCCAATGTTGGAGAGACGTAGACTTGTACTTAGTTAATGGCGTGCACTTCTTCGGTCGTGTGATGTTGGTGACGGTAGTGATTTGTGATGTCACCCATTTGCTAGGTGAAATTTAGTAGTGGGTAGGCGATGGGGAAAGCCCACTTTTTTTGGAACGCCGTTTAATGCTGTAAATTCTTCTGATGTGAACGTTTGAATGTGGATTACTGCGCTAATCAGGAGTCTACGATGATTACAGACGTCCAATGTGCTGATTCACTGACATTTTTAATGCTTGGATCCTTGAACCTTTTACCAAAATAAAGCAACCTGCACTGAAGCTTGGAATTACCTTCAGCAGCTAATAAGTCGAGCATTAGGTTTCCCCATTTTCTGCTCAGCGACAGTGTTGATCAGTCACCGACAGCCAATATTTATAAAGCAGGGTGGCAGTATATAATGCTAATATGTTTTAACTAGTTAAACTAATAATAATAAATTACACAATTTTAAGTTTTAAAATGCATTGTATTGTCTGTCATATGTCTTTGTTTAATAAGCAAAACAAAAAACGTCTTGTTACTGGGGGGAAAAAAAGGTTTTAATTCGTGCGATGTTAGAGTAGAGCACAGGGTAATTGGCCAACTGATTGCGCTGGGTGGTATATAAGACCAATCGATAATAAAGAGCGCCGTTACATCTAACCCAGGACCTAAACAAGAATATTTGGTACTGGACCTACCAATGGAAACCCTGGTGACGTACCTTCTAGCAATATGAATGGGAAAAGAGATTCATCTTAACAAACCATGCGTGTATCTTTAAATCCTGAATAATACGATCTTGAGTGACTTTACCATGAAACTTTTTATCCAGGATCATCTGTGATAGTTTTCTCTCAACTTCACCCTATAAAACAAAAACAAGCACATTTCCATGCATTTATCTGATTTGTTTGGTTTCACATTCGTTTTATGAACACCAAGGGGTGTGCAAAATTGACAAAAAAATAATGTTCTGCACTGCGTTTAACTTGCAGATGGTGAAATCGGCTGTCTTCAATAGCAACCACTTGCCAACATGGTTTGCAGATTGCCATGTTTTTAGCAACACCCAACATTTCAAAGTCAAACCATTTTCATGTGACTGAGAACAAGAAACCTCTGGCAATTAAATCTAAAAATTTAAACTAAGGCAAGGCTGGTGTCTTTAATTTGTCTCCTGTTTGTTCACTTACTTTTAACTTCAGTCATATACTTCTACGTAGAATGCTAGCTTGATTGTGCATGCACAGTGGTCTGTCCAACCTACATACCACATTAAACACGTGAACCCTTAAGTCGTGTTCTAGACTGTTTGCTGCAAAGTGGAGGACATGATGTCAACTTGCACGTCATGAATACATCAATAAAGGTGACAAATAATACAAAAATAATAATTATAACGTCCTTCACTGTTTTGGTTTATCTAAATGAACTCAAACTACTACAAATAAGTTCTACAGTGAAGAGTGCTTACCTTTGAGAGTTTGATTAGACTCGATATGTGTGTTATCTAGAAAACAAAACAGATGCGGAATTCAATAAGCACGACTCAATAACAACTTGAAACAAAACACACCGTTACAAAATTAGCATTAAACTTTATTGATACAAAAAAGAAAGCAGTGTTTGCTGTCATTCAGTCTATGGCTGATAAATGTGCTTACATGTTCTTTCAGTCTTATTTAAAACGTGTGCCGTACCTGTACTCTGGAGAAGGGCTCAATGACCCGGATAAGATTCTGCTCCAGCAGGTTGTCATAAAGTTTGGCCAGGTGCGTATTGATGATTGGATCATCCTGCAGCTCTTTTGAGTACTCAGTCAGTGCCTTTAAAAATTAAATCGGTCAATAAGCACGGGAGTGGCAGACAACTTAGGTTTGCATTTGAGCATCAGCATGAGTCTAACCTTTTCAAAGTCTGCTAAAGATCTGTTCTTGCTGGCTTGCGCTACACACTTCAGCGCATCTGTCTATTAAAGGTAATGGGGAGAAACAAAGAATCTTGTGTCATTATAAACTTGGCTTGCATTTGAAAACATTTGCGAGGGCCAGGCCAAAACCAAAGCAGAATACTTACTTGTCTTCCAGCATAACGCAAGGCCAGTTTACCGCTGATCAAGGCTTGGACTTCCTCTGGCCTAACATAAAAGACAAGCAGAGTGCATGCTGATCTCGGTTTATTCAATAGCAGTATAAAGCCTCACTGTAGGCTTACCTGACAGCCAGAAACAGTAACTGTATGTAATCCAATGCCACAAGGAATATACACTTTTATTTTCTGTATGATAGATTGCATAGCAACTTATCTGACCACACAATAGAAGAAAATACTTTTTACACCGTTTGTGAGCCATAAATGCCCAAAGTAATCACTGCACAAGAGAAGTACAAAGTTCAACTGAATGCAGGCATATCACTTACAAGTTGAGCATGATCTTGCAGAGAAGCATGTATTTTAGTGCTGTGATGGCCCGGGGGCTGTCGATCGAGTCGTAGCCCTCAAAAGCCTCGAAGAAGTAGGAATAGGCAGTCTTCCAATCCTTCTCCTCAGCCGCATGGATGATGCCTGCAGTACAAATATTAACCACCACGTCACACATACTAAAAGCCCCTGATCTGCTGTCAATCCGCAATCATGGTCTAATTCATTCATTTCTGCCCAGATTGCAAACTCAGCTGTTTGATAATAACAGAGCTCTTATTACAAAGAACACTACGGTTCTTCATCATAATTAAATGCGAGGCAAAAGTGTCACAATATGCGTCATGGAGACATACAAGGTCACATGCATTCTTTTTATTAAACCATCTAAGGCCAGACTTTTTTTTTATTGCTTGTTTCGTGCATCCGTCGATGATCATATTTGAATTGTTTTGTTTTTTTTTTTATTCTCGGATCCGCCGCAGCACCGATGGTTGAAATAAAAAGCATTTTTTTTAGGAAAAGTTTTTGCCACCCTCCGGTGGAGAGCCAACCGTTTTCCTTTGTTCATTTAATTTTTTTCCAGATTCACTTTGATTTAATTGTAGGTTAAATAAAAATGTATTTTTATTTCTCCCTCCTTCCTTGTATTGATTCCACATAGACCTCAAGAAATTGAAAAGTGCTGAAAAATAAAGATTTTTTTCCCTCCCTCCTCAGTAGATTCTTAAGTAGGGACATCTGAGGAACAAGCAATCAAAAAAGCCTGGCCTAAAGCAGTTGCATAGACCAGATGTGGGGTTCCTACAAAATGCTATCATAAAAAGGCTCACTGCACTTGTATGTTTAATACATATAGATAAAGATAGCACTTAGTAAAAAAACCTTTTGCCATAGTATTATTTAATACTCATTTAAACTCATTAAACAACTGCAAAAGTTGTTTAAACTCATACAATACACATGATTTTTAATTATTCAAATAATTAATTAAAATGTTTAAAAAATGTGCATCTGTTCTAGTAATTTCCTTTAACTCCAGGAAACTATTTTAACTTGCTCAAAAAAAGAAATAAAAAAAAACAAAGAAAATCAGATCATGAGCTCAGTATTGGAGTAGTGTAGTGAATACTGAATAGTGAGCAAAGGATTTTTACATCACTACACAACTGATGAGTGCATTCTGAGCACATTGTCTTATGTCATTGTAACTCTGGTTAGTGACATAAAGGCAAGGTGTGTTTTGGTTAAATGTTTACTAGATGGATATTTTCATACCGTATAATATAAAAAAACTAATAATGCGAAAGTCCAGTGTATACAACCACGACACTGGAGATTCTGTCAGCACTTGCCTGACTGCATGTCCAAGGCTGCCTGTAGTTTGGGTGGACAATAAATGGCATTGGCTGTGGTCCTGGCAGAGGTGAGGGCAGCTCTTGCCTTGGGCAGGTTACTGAGTGCATGATAAGTTTTACTCTCAAGCAGCTGAACTTCCACCAGCAAAGCTTTGTCATCCATTTTCTTCAGCTCCTGGAGTAACTGAGAACCTACAGCACAGATGATATTAGATTACTAAACATCTAACTAACCTCACAGTCATAATGCAACACAAGCTAATTGTTTATTATTCAGTCAATTAAGCTACAGATGTCATTTTTCTCCATAAAGTTAGCAGCTTACCCAACTGCAGAGCTTCCTGATACTGCTTAGTGTCAAAATACAGCGAGATCAACCGTGCCTGTTAAACAAAAAGAAAAGTCACACCAGGATAACTTGTTCTGTACTGTGAGCTCCAAACTACTTCTGTAGCCAATTCAGTCTCTAATGTTTAAAACAGTTACCTCTAGGGCCTGTCTGAGAAACGTCCTCTTTTCAGCCTTGGCCCACTCAATGCACTCCAGACACAGATCAACTTCTTGGCCAGTGGCTGCCTCCATATCCAGGAAAAGATCCAGCAGAGAGCGCACCAGTCTTGCTGCCTTGGCCTTGCTTATGGAGATCAGGAAAGGTCTGACAAACTTCAGGAGCCCACCAAGCTCTGATAAAACAAGAAAAAAAAATCATCAGTTACTACTGCCCCAATTACTGTGTGTAGAACATTTCAGTGGCATGTCAACAAAGGCCACGTTAAAGTAGGAAAAGTTGTAGAGACTAAAAGAGGAAGAGGAAAAGTTGAATTTGTAGAGACTGAATCATTTATGCCACTGGATTATTACATCATTTGCACCATGCATAAACTAATTCTAAAACTTGCCTCAAATTGTCTTAAACAGATAGGGTTTTAGTAACGATAATTCATCATTTGTAATAACCTATTTTTTTTTTAAATAGCAAGAGAAAAAGGCTGAATTGAAACACTTGATTTAACTACTTTTTTTAGAACTTAACTCCCTTATTTATCAAGACGCACACTGAATATCAACACAATAAAAACCTTTCCAAATAAGTTTATAAACATAGATATAAATATAATACACATTCAGTTAAGTAAAAAATATCTAAAACTAAATAAGATAAAAATGTACATTGTAATGCAAGTATACAAAATCAAATACTGTGCAAATCAGCGACCCAAAATCACTTGATAAGAAGATAACTATCCATTATACAGAAAGTTCTTGTTAGTATCCCAGGAGAACATAGTGACTGGCTGTCAAACACACAAAGAAGCTTTTTGAAGCTGGACTTTTGATCATGCCAAGAGGAACAGATCCTTTACAGTACAACATGCTACCATTTTCTCACACCCCCTTTTTCTTGTAGTTGTCATCTTTACATTGATGGTGCAACCAAACATAGACCTGTTAAAATACTGGCTGCTTGCACAACACTAAGAGCACCTTACTTTACCAAGGAATATGGTAGGCTGTATTTGAGCCGAACCGAACTTGATTTCCTTATGACTGCTATATCAAAAATCTTCTTATTGCTAATGATGATGTGACTATCGCAATATATATATATTGGTTATTGTTTCATTGCCCAGGCCTAGCCAAGGGCATCATCAGCCCCACTGTAATGGGACATGTGCTCCAGAATAATTTATCTGTGCCCCACTAAAATTACAGTGGTAAAAAAATCCATGAACAGCTGAAATTGCTGACGAGCACTACAGAACACGCCATGCAAAAAACTATAGGAACATCATCTCCCTTAGCACCACAGCATCTTTCCAATAGCTTGGGCATGACTGTGTTTTGGCTAGCCACCTATAACAGTATAACCTACAAAAAGAACATATTGGCCCACGAAAGCGATGGCAGCAGTTACATTAGCATAAACATAATTAATGCAATAATATTATTCTCGTCCATGGCAGAGTAACTGACAATTTATTTTGCTTCAGATTAAATGTCAGCATATTTACATTACATGAGCTGCATTTACAGTATTGCTTGCATTTCATCGAAGTAACACTGATCCCCTGGCTTTCTGCACTTCTTGCATGTTTGCACTGCCTGCTAGCAGACTAGCAGGACAAAGACACTACAATGGCCTATATAAAACAAACATGTCTTTCACTTCTAAGAAACAAGGAAAAAACTAGTTTCTCCAAGGTGGAGATATTGTTTTTTTCCCCCATTACAGTTAAATGTATTATGCAAACAGAAACAGATTAGCTTGCTAAAGATTAAACAAATATTTAATTTAAGTCTGTCCTAATTTTATAGAACATAAACATTACTGTAATGGACAGCATCGTCTCAGAGGAAAGGAAGTAACCAATGTTTCAAACACTAAATTACCTATAAAGAGGAGCATGTGATTAAACATGACTTATGTGGAGTTCCTATGACTCGGTTTTCCAAAACCATTCTCTGTAAAGTTTTCAATGGCTGTAGCTGGGGGCTGGAACACTACCAACCTATTATCTTAAAATAATGCATGCTAAGGCTAATCATACAAGTTCTGCACCTGGCAGAGTAAGGGTTGTCCAAACGCCAGGCCACACATGCTTGATGGTGCATCAACTTGTCAGTCAGAAACACAGCTAAATCGAACAACACTGATGCAATGACTTTTCACCTGGCCAACAAATTGACTAAGAACTGGCATTTTAACTGACTTCTGTACACAGCTGAAGCGTGTTCCCACTTAATAAATCACAAATCATTTTCTAATGCCACAATCCTTCTGATGCATCCTTAAATAAATAAAGACTTGACTGAACCAAAAATGAACACAAGTAACTGATGGTCTAACAACCTTGACATTCAGATTTTGACACTTTTTTTTACTGTGATCCAAAGCTCCAAGGACTAGGAATCAACCTTAAGATTGTTGGATTAATCTCTCACACAGAAATCGAATCACATCGTATTCAGCATGCACAGTGAAGTCAGCAGCGGTATCCACTTTCTGTGAATGATTAGACTGCCTAATATGACAATTTCATTAAGCGCATGATATAATTTAACAATTAAGAGAACAATTTCACATACAGTGAATTACTGAGGGAGTAGTGGTGAGCAGCATTTTATTATCATTCAAAAGAACAGGTGCTCAAAACCAACTGTTCCAAAAATAAATTCATTAATCAATTTGAACAAAACAAATGCTGTTCGGAGAGCATCTGAGAGGAGCGCTGTGATGCTGGATCAGTTCAGTATTTTAAGCACATATCACAAATATTTCATTTCAATATTTCATCAGGGCAATGTGTACATTTGTGAAAAATGGGCATAGCCTATATCACCATGAAAAATCTCACCTGCAGCTTGTCCTGTCTTGGCCAAAAGAGTACCAAGTTCCAGGATGCTCTGTTCTTTGACACGCACCGCCTCTTCGTCATCCTGTTGAACATCTCGCCTGACTGATAAAAGAAACATTACCATGAGACTTCAACAAAGGTGGCACTTCATCTCATTGGTTGGTGTATTAACTGCCATATCAGCACATATTAGGCTATACACATGGCAGTGATAGTAATGAATAGAATAGTTCCTGTTTAATCAAACCAACCATTTTATATTGTCTAACATCATCCACTAAATAATTATAATGACAATATTATGTGGGGAAACATCAAGATTAATGTTTTTATTAGGGAAAAAAAGTCCACAGAAATCTATATAATAAAGGTTCAGACAAATTACTAATAATGGAGATAACAGTACCTATTAACTAGACTATTAACAACCTCATGAACTGAGCTCACATGTCAGAATACTGAATGTGTAGAAAAATACTTATATGACATATGCGGGGAATTTGTGGTCAAATAAGCCGTCATGACAGTAACACCTGTAATCATTCTCCATACACATTTCAAAGGAAATGAATGCTATTTTAGTGCTCATATAAATATGTGTTCATATTATATGGAGGAAATAAAACAACATGACTAAGACTGCATGTTGTTGTTTATCTAAAAGTAAAAATAAGGAGCTCACAGATTGAGCTCCATTTTAAGGGTAAAGACATGAGGAATACAAAAATTAAGTCGTTATATCAGTTATAAGTAATGATTAGGTCAGTCACAATTATTCAGTCAGAACTGGTGCATGATCACACAGAGGATATTCCAGCCTT
The DNA here is from genome assembly GCA_034779995.1 of Parotocinclus haroldoi. Taxonomy (NCBI): domain Eukaryota; kingdom Metazoa; phylum Chordata; class Actinopteri; order Siluriformes; family Loricariidae; genus Parotocinclus; species Parotocinclus haroldoi. The sequence goes on along the minus strand of JAUZST010015522.1, from coordinate 5,846 downwards.
AAAACTGGACTTAAACATATGCAATGGCTGCCTTACACCAAACAGTTTTCAAGCAATTTCCAGTCTCAGAACAAATTCTGAAGTCGGATTAAGAGCGCAGGGGTCCTGTACGTGTGTGCATATCAAACAAAAAAACAAAAAGAGAAAATTTATAGATTTATTTATATAGACTTTCTCTGTATGTCATTGTTAAACATTGTTGTGAATGTTAATGATGACAAAATGAATCGCTTATAGTGTAAACATTACAGACAAATGAAATCACAATATATTTGGTTTCCGTCAACTGCATGGTGGGAAAATATTATCTTAATGAATCTAGTAGCAGTTCTGTTAGTCTATGCTTAGACGAGTAATCTCTGAAAAATCATATTCTTTCACTAAACTCTGTAGATGTGTGCGGGTGTCAAAGCTTCAGTCTTTTATAAAATGTTTTATCAAAGCAGTCTAGTGTATGGACAGACCAAAACACCAGAGAAACGAGCACTTATGGAATAACAACAACAACCGCTGGTTTCTTTAGTGACACCAGAATTAGCTGGATAACGTTATCTCAGCTCGCTTTAATCAAATAATTACATAGAAGTGACAGAACAAAGTTAGACTAAGCTTAACAAAGAGAAAGCTGTTGTTATTCCCTTAAGCTTATTTTAAAAGACACCCCTGAAACTACCCAGCGTTAACTCAAGCGTTGAGTGACTGTCAATTTCTCCCATAGCGCTTTCGGACATGCCGTTATCTATGACGCTACAAGCTACCCTATAACGTACAGGAAATGTAATGTTTAATGATACAGGACTGCATAACATCTACAAATTAACAAATTTAATACACGCACACATAAAGCAGTTAGAGTCTGCTAACCGTTAAGAGCAGTAACATAACCGCGGCCTTCAGATCAGCGGGTTAGCACGCTAAGCTAACTAGCTGCTAAGCTATAAGAAGCTATAGTGCAAAAGCAGCATTGATTTGAGTGAGACACAGTGCAGTGAGTCAGCACCACCGCACCGGTTCACACCGAGAAAATCCTCACACAGCTCTAAAAGTCCGCCATTTACACACATAAACACATTGAAAAAATAAATAAGAGATGTAATCATTTACCTATAGAGTGTAAAATATCGATAGAAGCGTTTCGGTCAGTACTAATAAGAGACTGAGCTCTCTGAAACTCAACCACCGCCGCGGCTGCCATCTTCCTTATTCAAAACCTACCTACCCACAAGCCCCTGCGCAAACATAGACATATGTAATACGCGTCCAGTACGAGTGCAGTCTGGGAAATGTAGTGCGCGGTATATTACCATGATGATGTCCGAATAATGTCCTGGAATACGGTTCCCAAATGGTACTACAAACCTCGTACGTAAGGACCTTGTTACATTTACGAGCGGTTCTTCAAACATAGACTTCATGCCGTACTTGCGCACAGACAGAATTTACAATTACAGTATTTAGCAGACATCCTTATTCAGAGCAATTTACAAAAGTGCTTTGTATTCTTCCTAGTAGACCAAACCAGCTGTTAGTATGAACAGGTGGTTCGAATGGTAGCACCACTGCCTCAGAGCAAGAAGGTCCTGGATTCAATCCCAGGGTGGAGCGGCCTGGGCTCTTTCTGTGTGGAGTCTTGTGTGCACCACATGTCTGTGTGGGTTTACTCCTGGTATTTTAGGTAGCCTTTAAATAAGATAGTTCTGTTCCATTTAGAGATGCCATTCAGTCACAACTATGCATAAAATATGTGCCTGGTAAACACAAAGTTTACTGATTAAGATAACTGATTGCACTGAATGTAACTAATAATTGTGTTATTTGGGAAATGTAGTGCCTGTAGTGCATGATATGTCCTGTAGTGCTGCTCAGAAATTTAAAAAAAAGTTGGCTTTTCACCACAGCAACATTTTATTGGGTTAAATGTCCCAGTAAAGTGTGTCTGATGATGGCCCTGAACTGACATAGTACTTACTTGCTCGTAAAGTATAAATTCATAACTCACAAAGTACTTCTTAACTTAAAGTTTACATGCAGTACTTCAAAAACAATAGTTTTTTCGGTTAAAAAAATCACTTACGTCTTGGTTCTTACGATTTTATATATCATGATACACAAATTCATAATATTTAATATTTATTATTGAAAACGTAATTGCATTGCATACCCTTGTCAGCAAATATAATTAAAAATGAAATCTACTAGCTATTTTCACTTGGCTAAGTAGACCTCAGTTTGTCTGGCACAGAAATAGGTGGCCTGGGCAAATAAAACTCAGCTAAACTAAACTAAAATAAGGAGTCAGCACAAGCTCTCATCTGACGGCATTGTGTCGTGTCAAGTTTAGCCCCTTCCAGCTCCTCCAACTTTCTATGGTGCTTCTACTTTTCTTGGATAGTTTAGCTGCAGTCACTCTTTTTCTACCTTCAGCTTTAACTCCTCACTCCATCCACAGCAACTGGGCTGTACATAGAAGGTCCAGTAGATGATCCAGGACTGCTGGAAGGTGAAGGTTGCACAGTGGATGTAGGTTTATTTTGGGTAGATGGAAATTCATATAAACATACATACTAGAGATCCATCCAGTTGGTGTTGGGCATATTTCCTATCGATTTTCCTCTTTTGGACTAAGGGCTAGTGTAGATACCTGTCCTCCACCAGTCTTAGCCCTCTATATTCCTGAGTTATACCCCTTTCTTTTTAGCGATTACTTCAGCCAATATTTTCTTAAGAAACTCTTAGTTAATTGTCTTTTTTTTTCTTTATGCTACTTATGCTATTTTTGTAGTGGAGTCAAGAAATAACTAGTTAACAGTCTTTATAATGCTGGAGACCAAAAAACCTTCATGGAGATTAGTGCTCTTAAAGTTTTTAAAGAAATTCATAAATCACCCAAATGAATCGTTACTGGATTACACCCCAGTTCAATCAAACACATAAAACTCTCTGCACTGTCTCCTCTGTTTTAAATCAATAAACATGGTTACTTATATCTATTGAATTTACACTTTAAAGCACAGTCATTAATATGTTAAAATGTTACAGTTAAAAACTGTCATTTTTAAGGACCAAAAAAGATATGTCAAAATATAAAAAATACTTAAATTGTCTGGGATTTGGCTTTGCTTCCATGTTAATGTCTGATTCCTAAAGTCACTGTACGCTATGTGAGCATCTTTGCATTGCGTTCATTCACCTCTTCAGGTTCCACCTTCTCACACATAACTGAAAGAGCTTGGTTTCTGAACACCTTTAGAGCTTTTTATAGTCATGGATTTAAACTTGAAAATAACCGTATATTTTACACTGTTCTGAAATAATGACATACTGTTTAACATACAGAATAACGTCCTTGACCAGTTACAGTAAGGGAATTAGATTTGTTTAAAGCTAGAGCAAAGCTACATGTATACTGTACATCACTGAACACAGGTCAAGAGTAAATGTGTAAATATTATATGGCACAGTGTCACAGTGGTTGGCATGATCACCTCACAGCTTTGGCACGCTTGCTCTGATCCCGACTCGAACTTGAACTCCACGTATGTAGAGATTGCATGTGCTTCTATATGTTCATGTGAGTTAACACTGGGAGCTACGATGTTTCAAGTCCATTATGTATGCATTAGGTTAATTGATTACGCTGAATCGGTATGAGTGTGTATGACTAGTTTTGGCATGTCACTAATAGCCATTGGTGCTGAAAGCAACATACAATTTTAAAAAATAAAAAAATAAAAAAAAATCATCAAAAGCTACTCTCCAGGGCAACTTCCAACTAATACAGTTTTAAAGTTCAAGCAATTGTGCGTAACGCCCCCTTGCTCAAAGACTCAAGAGTCCTTGGACTATGGTCCATAATCCAGTATTTTAAAGTAAGTCCATGTTATTGTACCTTTATTGGGTAGATGGGTAAAATATTATTTCACTGTTGCTCTGTGCAATACATTAATTTTCTCTTCTACTCATAGTCAAGACTCATACTCTTCATACTCACTTAGTCAAAGTCAAGGGAAAGCTGGTGCCTAGCTGGCTGAATAGGGTGCAAGGCAGAAACACCCCTAGGGTGCCAATCCATCATAGAGCACACACACATTCATTCACTATGGGCAGTTTAGAAACACCAATTAACCCAGTGAATGCCTTTGGACTTTGGGAGGAACTGGAACACCTGGAAAAACCCACTCATACATGAGGAGGACATGCAGATTCCACACAGAAACCACCTGGGCTTGAACCCAGGTTGCTGTGAGAAAGATGCCGTGAAGATGCTATCCACCTTGCCACCCTCTCTCTAGCTCTCTCAAAAAATGATAAAGCGTTTTTTTTTTTTTTTTTTTTTTTTTTTTTAAGAATGCATGGAACTGAGAAGCATGCAGAATCTGTAAAACAAACACAAGGCTGTGAGAAGCAATGCATTGCCCAGCATTCAGTCTGCACATGCTGATGTCCCATGTGTTTAATAAAACCTTTTGCACCACAGGCTGCGCTGTTATGTTATAGCAGCTAATATGGACAAGATAATCTATGATTTAAGTAGGATATTATTTGTTGTTATGCAGTGCATACCTCTTGGTTCATGATTAAAAGGATAGTCACCCTAACCCTAACCCTAGAAAAATGTCAGAAGGAAGCTATGTGGGATGATGTAACTCCTGAAACAGATGAAAAATGAAATAATAAATATTATAAAATAGGAAATGTATAACTGAGCCACGTGCAAAACCACTTTAGGAGAGCCTGAATCAGTTAGATTGATGTGATCCTGTTATTAATGTGTCATTTTATATGATTTATATAATTAACTTTGTGTTTACTGACTGAGTAAAATAGCAATTTTTTTTCCCTATGATGCCAGACCTACGGCGCAATGTTGTTTGTTTACAGTGCAACTGCTCCTGACATATAATGTTTTAACAAAACATGTCCAATACAACAAATGAACAACTCTACATATCCTTTTTTTTGTTTTTGATCAAACAAGTGTTTCTCGTCCATCTGTGTAACTGGAATGAGAATGTAAAGGAGCATAAAAGCATTACACATTGCCAGGCACTATTTTTATTTCAAGCAAGACAATTCAAACCTGGAGAAATTAGCTTTAATAACAGGCAATGATTTTCCACAAAACTGTTGGTTGAGCTGTTGATTTCAAAACACTGACATTTAGTTATAAATAACATACAGAATTAGTGAAAGCCTATACCAACTCCTGTGGTACCATATGGTTTCAGTAATAGTCACTTATACTTTGATGTTTGCTTCCAGTCATAATTCTAAAGATACTTTGTGCAATTCTTGAATGCAGCACATATGGTACAATAAATCTGCTTATTTATGAACCTGCTTATGTTTAAATAAAAGCCAAAGCATACGAAAGATGCACTGTTCTAAAGATTAATGGTTTGGGGTTGTAATTCAGAGACATTTTGGTTTTACAGTTAATGCTTCAAAGACAATGCTGTAGAGTAAAACCCACAATAACTTCATAGGTTCGACATCTGATTTAAAATACAAATTCTGAAGGATCGGCTCTGTACGTAAAAAGTTTTATTTAGACCTATATGGTCAAATCTGACTTTGCATCCGCATGGAAGTACACAGCATCGCAGAAACAGCACAAGGGGGCGCTGTACCGCCATTGTACTCCTCTTTTAATGCCTTTAGTGTTAAGAGGAGAGCAGGAGAGGACCAGTACCGCTCGTGCATCATCATCTAACCATCTCAGCATCTCTTAGAAAAAGGGAGAGAGAGAGAGAGAGAGAGAGAGAGAGCGAGAGAGAGAGAGAGAGCGAGAGAGAGAGAGAGAGAGAGAGAGAGAGAGAGAGAGAGAGAGAGAGAGAGAGAGAGAG
>JAUZST010015521.1:0-10171 GCA_034779995.1 Parotocinclus haroldoi | reverse complement strand
AGGAGCCTGCTCTGTCATCACTTTGTAGGTGATCGTAAGGGCTTTGAATGTGATGCGAGCAGCAACTGGTAGCCAATAGAGCTCAATGAGAAAAGAGGTGAACAAATGTGACAAAGCTACTACCTAGGAAGCGGAACATGCTCATATGCAGTGGACTCTTGGCAGCAGGGTTGAGCAAGAAGCAGTCCCTGTTAGCTCCGGACTCATCTCTGCCATTTGGAGTAACGATGAGCAGAGGAGTAAGGCCATTCTGCAGCTCCTCACACATTTCCGCTATTGACTCACTGTAGCCTCCTCCACAGTCGTCTACAGACTCGCCTACACACAAACATATCACAATTAATGGCTTTCAATTAATCGCAAAGTGATCAAAACACTCAAACACTCGACATTCAGACCCATTAACTGACAAGACTGCCAATGTTGAATATTTCAATTTTTTTAATACTCAAGAAGAGCATATTCACAGAACAAGGACTGGGAGCACAACAACAAATAACATTCATTAATCATAACCGAGGAGATCAGATAAAATTGCAACACTTGACACAGCACCCATCTTCTGCAAATCAAAACAAATCTAGTGCTACGGACTGACTTTCATAATACACAATACTTCAGTTTGGCTGATAGAAGATGTCTTTTACATCAAGTGTAAATGCATGTTGTTAGAACCTCATTTGGATACAATCCAGACACAAGGCACATGATAATACTTGAACTGAATGAAGATGGTTAACGTAAAAAAAGAAATTCTGGTTCTTCCCCAGAAAATAGATCATCATTACACTACAACAACGTGAGGAAAATCTCAAGTTATCTCAGTTATGTTACAAAAACTTATCATGACGGTCCATACTTGATAGTACTTGCCTACAAATTTAACTTTCCAGACACGATGAGGTAGCAGCAGACTGTCAGGGCTGAAGGAGGTCATCTTGGCACACATTTGCCCAAATACAGACTTGGTTCCATCTGGCCCTGCAAGACCCCCCTTACTTCGGGAACGCTTCACCTAAGAGCAAGACCGAGAAAAAAAGAGCTTGTAAGAGCAGAACAAAATAACAAAAAACAAGCCTACATCCATAGAAGTTTGGGGGTTAGTTCTCCAAGATGTTTGGAATCCTTGACTTGAACTACCTTCTAAACGACTGGTGCTGTTTTGAAGGCGCGGTCACACCAAATAATGATCTCATGCTTGGCCTTCAAAGGCAATACACACTCTCAAATTCAGGAATTTTGTAGATTATATTCAAATGTATGACATAACCAATTAAAACAGGTGACGACGATCATTTACTTGGTTGGTTTGAGATGCTTAAAACTCAATGGTGAGATTGTGGAAGACCGTTTCGTGTCACAGGTCATATACCACCGCAAGACTGAGCACAGCAACAAGACACAAGATATGTTCTTCTGTTAGACTAACACTCTGTACCTTTCCCCAGCTAAACATGACCAATTTCACCTGATTTTCTCTGCTGTGTGGAACCGTTTCTGCCAAGGGAGGATAGCCATATCCCAGCGAGTGCATAGGTACAATTGACCTCTGACCACTTCTTTTTCGCAGCAGACAGCTAACTTCTGCAGCAAGAGCATGCGCTCACAGGGAAACTTATGCCCTTCTACCGCATGCATCCTCTGTGTTGAATGGTCTGACCTTCCCTCATTCTGTCATGGCCAATTTTATTGTGTATACTGTAGAGCACATGGACATTCCAAAAGCACAGTTTTTGTAGTGATGGCCCAGTATATTTGACTGTTGCAACACCTGAGAACAATGCCACACTATTTTCATACAGAGTTCAGAGATGCAGCACATCATATCGTACAGAGAGCCATAGCCCAGAAGCCATTTGCTAGATCCAAATTACACACTTGACACACAGATACGAAAACCCAAGTCAGTTGCAAAGTAACAGCATAACAATTAAAGCAGAAGTCTGAGTACAGGCTGAATTGGTGTATAAAAATGATCACCTGAATTCTGTTGAGCTCCACCACTGGTCCATGTTGCCGGTCTCTCACCATAGTTGCCTGCACAACCTTACGAAATGCAGCCTCCTGTAAATGGGGAGATGGGAACAAAGTCATGGAAACAAAGCTGACTTTGGTACGACTGCACGCCATCATATTCAAGAATAGTTATATTGATACAATCCTATAGGAACGCCTTGTTGAAAATCTTTTAACACTTGGGTTTCACCGAATGTCTGAGATGGATGTGAATGTAGACTACATTGTTCATGAAGTATTTGAGCTTTATGAATAAACAATAAGCAAAATGATAGTGAGATATTTGATCATTTGATTCTCTAAAATAGTGAATTCAGCAAAGGTTACCAAGTAGTACAGACATTTTAGTAAACATGTCTGTACTGCATTAATAAAATCAAAGGGGAAACTGGGACTCGCATGTAACATTAAAACAATCATCTGTGCCATCCATCTACAATATCTATATCTCCATAACCATAGATCTGTATTTCTAGTTCAGTGCTTCTGACCTTGCCCTGTGAGATGAGGATGCCCCGGAGAGTGTCAAAGCCCACAGAAGGGCCATGTCCAGTCTGTCCAAAGCGTCCCTCCAGGTCAAACATAGGGATGCAGGGACAAAACAGCTCAGAGATGTGGTGGAGTAGCAGAAGCCTGTTCCTGAGAGCTATGATGGGAATCTCCTGTAAATGGTTATACTCCATCGGGACCTGTACAGGAACATTCACAAAATTAATGCAACGTTATTACACCTTAGTCTAGAGCACCAGCTATAATTGGACTATTACTGCTATGCCGAACATACCATGATGCATAAAAGCAAGCAACAAAGAGCTGGAAAGTTATTCCCAATGCATGCCCAACCACGTAGCTTAGCTAATGAAAAATCACTTGCTCTGTATCCATTTTTCAAATAGTTCCCAGTGGTATGTTATCAAATTTGAAATAGAAAGAGCAATTTAGGATAGCTTACAGTGCGATTTCAGAAAACGTTGCGTGCTCGTGCTATCTGTAAAATCCACAATGCTCCTTGGTAAATGAGGAGATTTCCAGTAGGCAAAAATGGGCCAGAGCAAAAAAAAAATTGCTAAATATTGTTTATGGTCCTATGAATAAATAATTGGTCAGACAATTAACAAGTACTAAGAAAATGCGGTGTTGTTGGGGTGGGGGCACACCTGATGCAATCCAGCTCTTAATATCTACAGATAGACAGATACTTTGGACTAGCTATTAAATTAACACTTCAAAACTTTAAGTTGTTGCTTCAATAATGAGATCGGAATGACCCAACGCGACAACAAGCGGACCTGGCCACCAACTGAAATTTACACTTTTCAACGACAGCAAAGACTTCAGAACACAATACTGTTTTATGTGTAAGATGTGTTAAAAATCCTCTGTTGTCTAATAAAATGTTTCAGATTCAGAAAGTTTGATTCAGAGTGTATTGGTAGCCTAGCGTTTAAGGTACTGGACTCAGGACCAGAAGGTCCAGGGTTCAAATCCCACCTCTGCCAAGCTGCCACAGTTGGGTCCTTGAGCAAGACCCTTAACCCACAATTGATTAAAAATGTAAGACTGTATTAATTGTAAGTCGCTCGTCTGCTAAATGCTGGAAATGTAAATGTAATGAAAAACACAACAAAGAATGCACCTCTACTACCATTAGTAAAGGTGTCATTGTGTGGGGTGCCTTTTCAGCTAGGAGTACTGGCAAGCTGCTTCAATATGGAGTTCAGAAAAATATAGTAGGAAGGCTTGAAAAATTGTTTGTTAAAGAGGAATGATCACCCTCTAGAGAAAATGTGAGTTTGTTCGGTTCAGTTAATATTTCCACTTATTATTTTTCCATTGATATTTTCTAACTAACAGTATGGCATACTATTTAAAATACTACATTGTGTACATGGCACAGTAAATTCTAAAATAAGGATACATTTTTACATTAACTACCTCATTCGTCACTATGTACACATTTAAAAAGGAATCAAATTTAAATCAGTATTATTTTACGTCTTTGGCATTTGGAAGATGCATTTTATACTAAATATGCCCAATCTATGTAGTGTTATATGTCCTATGTAAAATATTGACTTGGCTGCATTGCTCCCATAATCAAGACTTTGTAAAGCCTGGCAAGAACTACATCTGTTTGACATTCTTTTATAGTTTTAGTTAGTTAAAACATCTACATCGTGCATTGCTTTAGACTTGGCAGACTTGTTCTGTTTGACTCTTTCATACTCCTTATTTTGGACTTTAAAGCCCTGATGTTGTTAACTACCTGAGCTGGGAGCTTGCCAGCGTTGGCAGGTTTGCTGGTGGACCAGGCAAGCGTGTGTGCTGAGCCACAGGCTACCCTATTGATCTTCTTGCCCTGCAGTGCTCCCACAAGCCTGGGCCTTTGGATGGCATTGGTGGTCCCATCACCCAGCTGCCCCTCATCATTATCACCCCATGTGTAAACTTCTCCTGTACAATGCAACACAATGAATTACGCATAAACTGCAAGAAAACATTTGCCATCAAACTTAGCAATTCAAGTATGAAGTGCTTAGATCTGCTTACCGTCTTCTGTGCAGCATACACAGTGCAGGGAACCGGTGGCTATGGCAATAACCTTTTTGCCCTGTAAGCCCTGGACCTGCCTGGGTCTTCGGACATGATCATCTGAGCCATGACCAAGTCTGTGGTAGTCCCCCTTTCCCCTGAGAAAAATTCACAGATAACGGCTACAGACCTTTGAGGATGGCGCCTGGTAGATTAAATGATGCATGTGTGCTACCCTACCATGTGTACACAGTGCCTGATTTGGTGAGAGCCACAGAGAACTGAGAGCCACACTCCACTTTCACTACACCCAAACCAGTCAAAGAGTCAATCTAAAGAAAAAGAATAACACAGTGTGGTGAATTCAACATGTATATACCGTATGACTATAGTTGATACACTGATGCTGAATGGCGTGTCTTGCCTTCATAGGCACTTTGCAACCATCGCTGCCTCCACGGCCCAGTTTGCCATAATCTCCATCTCCCCAGGACCACACCATGTCATCATCGGTCAGACACAGAGTCTGAGCATCTCCACTCCCACAGGCTACATCTATAACTCGGTGGCCCTGAAGAGCATCCACCTACAGACATACAAACAAGAGTGGCAGGACCCAACAGTGGCAGCTTCGGCAGAGCCATGAACCCTGAGTAGTCCAGCACATAAACTACTATGTCACAAAGATAGATAGGTGGAAGCCACCTTCTCCGATTTTCAATTAAAAGTTATTATTTGCAGCATTCTGCATGTGGAAAAAAACCCCATGACATTTAAATTAGTTACTATGCTTCAAGCACTGACCAACTTGGGCTTAAGCTGATCCTCACTGTCACCATGACCCAGTCTCCCATAGCGACCCTTTCCCCAAGTGTAGAGTTCTCCACTCGCTGTAATGCAAGCACTGTGGGCTCCTCCAGCAGCAATGTCCACCACCTCCACTCCCCTCAGAGACTCAATCACACGTGGACGATCGCATGGGCTGAGTACAGAAAGTAAGCACAGTCAGAAAGAAACTTACTATACATAACACACTACACATGTTAATAAAATGGTATTCACTATTGCCTGCATTTCTGCGTCACGTCATCAATTAAACTGAATTATTAGATATGAGATGAAGAGCATAGCTGCCCTTCTACCAAGGTCTCATCAATATCATTTGACTAAATACATTGATATGGTCAAGTGTGACAAAGAAATGCAAATGTTAAAAAGAATCAAAGCAATCAGGCAATAAAAGCTGTAATTACATTAGAAATGAAATGCCAAAACTGACTTTGATCTTGTATTTACAAAAACAAACAAAACAAAAAACAAAATAAAAAAATAATTGCAAACATTTTGCAACTAGGTTTCAGTGATGTGTGAAATTATGCACAGTCACAATCATTTAAAAAAAAAAAAGAATCCTCTAATTAGTGGTTGACTTTGAATAAAGTTATTGGTATGCTGAAATCCTTATGCTCTCTTATGAACTATGAGAACCAGGGATGGCTCTCCTTTATTGGGTTTGTCAGGGCAGGATTTATTTTCTACTTTCATGTGTTTATAACACGGCAATGACAGGTGAATGGCCAATTCTTTGGATGTGTTCATAATTGCAAATGCCAATCATGGGTAATACTTGATGAATATGGATTTTTAACATGACGCAATGCAATAAGTGGGACCACAAAGTTAACAGTTCAAGTCCTACTCAGGCATAACTACCAAGGCCTAAAAAAAAATTCTTTGTTCTGTATTTACTGTCCGATTGTAAATCACTCTGGGTAAGCACATCTGGTAAATGCTGTAAATGATAATAGAGTAACAGAAAACTGTGCAGCAATCTTTTATAATGACCACATATCATTTATGACCGCACCCCAACATTTTAAACTTGCATTTGTCACTACATTAAATTCTTTTCCATTAATATGTTTTCCAATCATTGTGTTTCCTTGGCTGCTGCCATTGTTGATCCAAGCTTCTTCAGACAGTAGAAGGGTCACCTTATCATCCTGATGAAGCTGCCAGTTACTGCTATTACTCTGGGGAGGATGCACTACACTTAGCCTAGAGAAAGAGGTTCCGATTTCTTCCCGTTTTTCATATTGCATACAAATTTCCTGTGTTTTCTAGTTGATTTTATATAGTTATTATATCATTGTTAAAACAATGGTCTATCTAATATATTGGTGGCCTAAGACTTTTTTGCACAGTACTGTAATACTGCATGAGTCATGTCAAATTCCATTATTGGTGATGTCACGCTTATTCCGGTCTCCACACTAGAACCACGTTACCAAGTGGTGTTCAGTTTCACTGACGATGCTACCCATTAAAAGCTTGTTGTGCCCCACTAGATTGCGTATGCCAGAGACCACTACCACACCTACCAGTGCTATATTGTGCTGAAAGTGAAATCAGGAGACACTTGCTGGTATCTTTAGAAAGTGTAAGACACCAAAAACTGCACACACAATTCCAAGCCATATTATATAAAGGTCAACTATGCTATTGGCTTACATAACTGCGTAATAACATGAATTTCAAACGCAAGCAAACACGAGTGTATGATGGAGAAAGAATGGTTCCTGACCTTCTGTTGCCATGGCCAAGTTTACCATCCTCAGCCTCTCCCCAGGAATAAACCTCACCCTCAGAGGAAAGTGCCAGGCAGTGTTTCCCACCAGAGTTCACCGCCACCTTCCTGATAAACACATGCTGGATGGATTCCAATAAGGTCGGGGTGGAGACCGACTCGGTGCCCCCGATCCCCAAGCGACCTCCAGCCCCATAACCTGTCGCATACAGCTGACGAGAGAAATTTTGACATGGAATGTTATAGGAATGAAGGACAAATGCTGTAATCACACCTTTTTTCACTTGCTCTTATTTGATCATATAGAACGCATACATTTAGGCCTGACAAAATGAATCTATCTAATATTACCATCTAACCATAATTATTTAAGATGAACAGGTGAATGTAAGGTGAACATCAACATTCTTAAGGTGGTCGATGGTCAACACTTCAGGAGTGACAATTCGGTAAAAGGTATTTAAAAAATAAAACGCATTTTTAACATCTTGATAATGTTGAATGTGTAATCGTGAAACTTCGACACGTCTTATTTCAATAGACCAATCCGCTTCTTTCCTGGAGATGGTAAGTACTTGGCTAAATTACTGTTGGGGTGAAAGAGTCTGGCTTACCTTTCCATCAGCAGTGACTGCAAAGAGCGTCTGCTCTCCACCAATAAGCTGAACCGGGCGCAGAGTGGCAAGGGCTTCTGTTGGTGTGGGAACTTTGACTTTTGCGCCTTCAATACCACCTAACTGGCCCCGATGGTTGTGGCCCCAGCCGTAAATAGTGCCACTGCCACCCGCTGAGAGAGTCCAATCATCCGGACGTCTAAAGTGAACAACAGTTTAGGGTACAGGTTTAAACAAGTGCATGTTTTCTTTAAGATGCCCGAAAGAGCATTTTAATTAGCTGTGACGAGTAGACATGACCTGTACCTATTCATCCACTGCACCAGCTGTTCATCATGCTCCCTCTTAAACAGATCGTGACTTTCATGAAGAACATTCATATTCTCATGGTCAGCCATCAGCTCACGGACTTTCTTAGCAACCTACAAAAACATCAAATCAATGTATTTACAATGCAGCAACGCGCGAGCTATGGACGACTTAAGTTTGCATTTTCAACGCACCTCATCCAGGAAAGGTCGAGGCAGGGAAGTCCTTTTATCTAGAGCCACTGCAACCCTGGAGGCAGTGCAGTAGCGACGAAACCATGCCCATTTGTGAGTTTCAGCACAGCACGGCAGCGTGTCCAACTCCAGATCGCATGCCAGGGCCACCAGTACCTACACAAAGATTTCCTGAATTACAGTCCACAGAACACATACATAAATGAGCAATATCTTCACACTCAACCCCTTAGACATACAGACCTTAAAGAAAGGGCTATGGAGTAGCTGTTTGCCTCCTCTGACAATAGGGTCCTCATACTCATACTGTCTCTGCAGGGCCTCAGGAAGCCCTTTCACCAGGGCAGCAAGAGCACTGCCTGTAAAACTCTAAAGCAACAAACAAACAATACACAAGTCACAACTAAAGTGGATAATCATACACTTCAAGCATCGACTTTTAACTTAAGTCATCACTGTGCTCCAAATCTACAGTTGTGCCCAAAAGTTGAGAATGGCACACATTTACAGTAGCAATTTGTTATAGCTCTAGATTGAAGTCATTCGATGCCATGAAAATGACTCCATCAAAAACAAAATACTGCCACTGCATTTCAGCGCTATAAAATGGCCCGTTAACTGTTTTGATTTCACTGGCTCAGGAAAAAGGGTTAATGAGGACAAGGCAGCTGATATCACCCTGTCATGCACATTAGAAGAGCAGACTGGTTGCGTTAAAACGGTAGTGGTGCTTTTAAGTTTTCTCCTGTAACCATGGTTACCTTTAAGTATCCATGTGCAGTCGTCATTGTATTGCATTAAATGGGTTTCACAGGTAATGTCTTTGATGCTTAGAACAAAGCACCCTGATCAGTCATTTATCAAATCCTCAATACCTTAAGGAAACGGGTTCAATTGCATTAAAGAAGGGTTCACAGCAGAAAGGGTTCCCCAGAAAGTTATGCAAGTGCCATGACCATGTCCTAAAGAGGATGCACCACCAGTGAAAAGCTTGCTCAGGAATGGCACAAGGCAGGTGTGAGTGCATCTGAATGCACAGTAAGAGGAAGGTTTTTGGAAGATGGCTTGGTGTCAAGCAGGGGAGCAAAGAAGTCATGTCTCTCCAAGAGAAACATCAAGGACAGTGACATTGCAGAAAGTATACAGAATGGACTGTACAGGACAAGTTATTTTCTCTGATAAAGCCGATAAAACGACTGTCTAAAGAAAAGATGAATGCAACCATGAGTCTTGTATTATGCCAGCAGTGAAGCATCCTAAGACAATTCATGTGTGAGTTTGCTCAAAATACTGCCTAAGAACACTTGATGAAAAACGCTTTATCCAGCATGATGGAGCACCATGTCACCAGTCAAAAGAGATAACCAAGTGGCTCTGTGAACAAAACACTTAAATTTTGGCTCCATGGCCAGGAAAGTTCCCAGATCTCAATCCCATTTGTGGTCAATGCTCAAAAAGAGGACAAACACAGAAACTCTGATCAACACCAAGCGCTGATTAGGCAATAATGGGTTGCCATCATTCAAGATTTTAGGAATCAAGATAAAAAAAAAAAAATTCAAACTTGGATTAGGCACTCCATAATATACTTTTTTCACTCCTCTTCATTCCAATCTTTGTGAGCCTTATCTTATAGCCTCCCTTATTCAACCTGTTTCCTGTGGATTCTTGGCTGCCGTTTTTTCAAAAGACCATTCCTGATCAAGTTCCTTCAGACTATGAAAGGGTCTATTTGAGATTAAGCTGCCAGATGCCACTGTAGCCTATAGACGCTGTTTGTTCTGATTGTTTCCAGATTTTGTATTATGTAAAAGTTTACTGTATTGTCTGTCTGTAAAATAAATATATATATATATATATACAGTGCCTTGCGAAAGTATTCACCCCCTTGGATTTTTCCCTATTTTACTACATTACAA
>JAUZST010015520.1:0-10173 GCA_034779995.1 Parotocinclus haroldoi | reverse complement strand
TGTGCTGCGGTACAGGTGCTTATAAACGCGCAGTCCAGAAGGCATGCTGTTCAGTTATACACGTGTCAAAAACCTTTACTATTCACTAGCATAAGACAGTCAAGTGCAACGTTGGCGTTATTGTTTCTATAAATGCCAAAGAAAATAATTTAGGAACGGGTTAGAAACCAAGTACATGTATTTCTATCGGTACTGAGGCGTTTTCATGTCGTTTGTACGCAACTCGTATTACTGAATAATGTCACTAAACTTTACTTTACAATTACAGCTTTACAATTTCATAAATACAATATAAACGATAGTCCGTGTGATGGTCAACGAGCCACTGGGGGAAAAAAAACCTAAATACACATAATGCGGTGTCATTTGGGTCAAACTACAACTGAGTAAACAAGCACTTTTGCCCAAGTTTGGTGAGATAAAGAATAGAGACAGAATTTAGACGAAACGTTATAATAAATATCATCACACAGATTTAAACATTGACTGTTATAAAAACTTAACTGCTAAAGTCAAGTCAAATTTACAGCGGAGCGTTGTCTCAAAGCAGCTTTACAATTTTATATGATCTTAAAAGGCCAATGCCAGATTGAGCAAGCCTAGGGCGACAGCGGAAAGGAAAATCTCTGAAAGCAGAAGGAAGAAACCTTGGGAGGAACCAAGACTCAAAAAGGGACCCGACCAACATGGGTGGCCTAGACGTTAATTAAGTAAATCCTTAAAAGTGCATTAAAGTAATAGTAAAGTTAAGTAAATAATAATATTAGAATCAATCATATTTAAGTTAGTAATAAAATAAATAACAAAATAGATTTTAAACTCAGTCTTCAGCGGGAGGTCCTTGGAGGCGCGTCGTCTCCTAGAAACATTATCATCAAACAGAAGTAAAAACATCCAGAACTCCAACCCGAACATTATAACCATTAATTGTTTTCTCATTTGTTTCTTTTCAAACTTTGCTGTCTGTTAAAGTGCCATTGACTCACAAGGACAATATTCAGAAACAAGATCGGTCTTGGATTCGGGTCAAAGTCAGCCCAGGTCAAAATGTACTGTAAACTTCTGACAGTAGAGCCGCGAAGTGGCCAAATTACCATCGTACTCCATAGTAGAAGCGTGAAATAATTTATGGTCACTTCATAGCCAACTAAGTTTACAAACGTACTGTGAAATTTGACAGTGGAACCGTGAAGTGGCCGAATGACCTTCAAAAATGATGGTACAAACTGTCAAAAGTTTAAAACATTAATACAGTCAATCAGTTTACATTTTACCTCTGAAATCTCACCGTCCATTTATTCCTGGGATGGATCTGCAAAGTCCAGTGATGTTGATCCACACCACACTGGTTATGTTTGCTTTTGCAACAGCTATGTGTTAAAATGGAAAATGGGCTTTACAGACTCGACGTTGGAAGAACACAATTCTTCAGAGAGCAGAGATTGCTACGTGGGAATAAGGGACTTAACCCAAATTTGTCCACCAGTCTCTAGTTGGCACCATGCATTCAGGCAGGCAGCATTCTCTCGGCTCCCACCAAATCCTGACAGGCTTCCAGATGATTAAGTATGACTCAACACTTCAGAAATTGTGTATCCACTGCTCCAGAGCCCAGCAGAGTTTGCCATTGCACGTTCTGATTTTAAGCTTGGATGCATCCGCTTGGCCATGGAAACCAAATCCATGAAGCCCTGAACAAAAAAAAGCATGCTAAACCTCGCTCTTCACCATCCAGCATTGGGGCATTTGGTTTAAACCATGTTGTTTCACATGAATGCGTGTACCTTCTTTCTGTCATTAACACGTGCCAGCATTTCCACATAGCCTTGAATTGGCAGTGGCTTATGGGGGCTTTTAGTTCAAAGCACGAAAAAAAAAAATCTTTGATAAGTAACTTGAACCTGCGTGTGCCACGTTATCACACGTTGGGAGTAAATACTGACCCGGGGAAACTTATCTTTCTTTTCTCAGTAACCCAGCTAGCTGATCCCTCTCCCTGTAAGCCATCATGTCAGGGCTTAACATCACACTGGGTTATTTTATATCGGTGGTGTCCGTATGTGGGTTTGCCCGAATCCTGGTGGCGCACCGGAAGCCACATTGGACTTTTCTGGCTGAACTGATCGCGGCTTTTGCTCTGACAGCATGCAGACTGGAAGTGCAAACCATCTCTGAGATTGGTCAGTGGTCTGGAGGTCTGGGTCAGGACGTCACTCTGACCATGCTATTTCTCGCCCTGACCGTCCACGGATTCATCATGCAAGGGCTCACTGGAAACCCCTCCTTAACTCTGATGCAGTTGCTGCAAAGAGAGACGGGGCCACTCGCCACTATTCTCAACGTAGCAGGCCAGTTCGCAGGCGCCAAGCTTGCCCTGCTCTTCGCCGGCCGGTATTGGTCGATGGAGCTGACAGACATGCACCTAATTAAAAATATGATGATGGCCGATTGCGGCTCCACGCTGCTTGCCTCCCCATTACAGGGGATCATTACGGAAGGAATGAGTGCACTGATTTTTCATCTAATGGACCTCAATCTACGCCGCAGGTCACAGCTGCTGAGGATTCCCCTCCTGGCCCTGCTGCTCACCTTCCTCTACTATGCAGGTTAGTCTGGACCATCCAACATTTAGGCAAAAAAGATTTTGTGGAACAAATCAAAAGCACAGTCGTATTTTTATGAGTATTGGCCATTTGAATCCCTTTTCCATCAGCCAAGCCACTTACCCCCTATAACAAATGACTTTCAGAATAGCTTCGTACCTCTGCCTGCTCCTACTCTTTCCCCTTTTCCGTCTCATGAGCTTTTATTTCATTCCGTAGTTTTATTTTAGATCATTGTATTAACCAGTCACGGTAGTAAAGGGGTACGTCCTACCATGTTTAAAACAAAGAGCACAAAACGGACAAGACGACCAGTCAGAAGTTCCCTGCACCACTCGACCATGCTGGCGTTTTTTAACTACCAATAAGAAACATCCCTGCTCCCTAATAGATCCCAAGATCTGGATCCCTAATAGCCATGGTTAGCACCATGGTCAAATACTTCAATATGCTAATATTATAGTGTAATAGTGTTATTAAAATGTAATAGTTTGTGTTTAGCCGTTCCTCCGGCTCAGAACTAAGAGCCAGCTACTGGGATCGGCACTTTCCAGGCTCAAGGGCTGATCTTACAAGGTCCGGAGGTGAGAAACTCCCAAAGTCTTTCAATAAAAGTCTTAACATAAAGGAATTTACAACAAGGTAACAAACTGAAGTTTAATGATCTCAGTTAACATCTAGGCCCTTTTTGAGTCTTGGTCCTCCCAAGGTTTCTTCCTTCTATATTCAGGGAGTTTTTCCTTGCCACTGCCCTCAGCTTTCTAACAGGAGTAAACACTGTAAACGCTTTCTGTTCTGTTGCTGTAAGAACTCAGCAATTAAAGTGTTTGACATTAAATGACAGGATGCCAGTATATTAGGTAGACCGTCACTTATCCCAATATTTTTTCCCATGCCTGAGCAGGGTGTCCCGCAGAAAAGCATTAAAAGCCGTCTTGGCGTCAATCGTTTGCCATTTCTCCAGACGCCACATGCAGGTTTCTTTAATGCACGGTCTACTTTATGCTCATTTACAAAACCAACAAAGAACGTAAGAACTTAGCAACCCAGTAATTAGAATAAAACGTTCAAGGTCCTTGCTCGAGCGCCCGCCCGAGAGTGGCATCTTGGCAGAGGTGGGATTTGAACCGAGTCTCACAGCAGTTCATTTAGGTTTTCTGTTTTGTTTCCCCGTATTTATTTGCTTAACGAAATGAATACGGTTTAAACCATAAGAGAAAGCACCAAATTTAAATTCTCGGATGACGCGACACTTCCACACGATCGCTTCAAAATCACGTTTGTGATTAAAACGTTTATTATGAGACAACGATAAAAGGCCAGAACTGTTAACTATTTTAACGTTACCTTGGAACAGAAGTGATCTCACATGTACTACAGTTTGTTATTGCTGCACAATAACTATTAAATGTTTTTAAATTTACTTACCACAAGGTCACAAACTGAAGTTTAATGATCTCAGTTACCATCTTGGCCTTTTTTGTGAGTCTTGGTTCCTCCCAGGGTTTCTTCCTTCTACATTTGGGGAGTTTTTTCCTTGCCACCGTCACCCTAGGCTTGCTGAATTTGGGACTTTTAAGATCATATAATTTTGTAAAGCTGCTTTGAAACGATGCACCGTTATAAAAAGCTATAAAAAATAAATTTGACCCGACTTGAAGGAAAGCATCTTTGTGAGCATTAGATACCTAACGATGAAGGACCGACTGTGGGTCCTCATGTTCTGTTTGTGCTTTACAGGAAGCAACTACACCTCTGCTTTTGTGAATCCAGCACTCGCCTATGCGATTACCTTTAACTGTTCTGGACACAGCTTGTGGGAATACGCTCTGGTTTACTGGCTAGCACCCGTCACTGGTAAGTCATGGTGAACTATAAACACATTTCGGCTTTTATCCTCACCATGCAACTAAACATGATTTCCACAAAGACACGGTCAGTATTTAAAGCCGGCTTTCGGGTGGAAAAACAAAACTCGCTTGTTCGTAATAAGAAAACGTACATGTTTGCGTTCCATAGACCTTAGAGGTAATTAAGTGTTTTTGAGGGTCTGTCAGATTAAATAGATATTTATGTCCAATTTCCAGTAAAATACATAAAAATTCAACACATTAGAATGGTGAGACAATTTCATTTCTGAATCGATCTTGTCCTGATGAACGTCCTGATGAAAGGAACAGGACAAACCTTGATTACTACGGCGTTAAGGCGTATGCAACGTTAAACAAACGTAATTAAACTTTAAATGAGATCATTCTCATTACCTGTAGAGCTCCAGTTAGTAGCTAAAGAAGCCAGTTTTAGACACGTCAAATATTCCCAAAGATCCCGCATAAAGGAACTGTTTAGCTTCAATTCCCTCTCATTCTTTAAAAGGCTATTTAAAAGTACAATTAAAATACACTAATTTTCATCAAGACAACTATACAGTCGATTGAGGTTAATTGGACCAGCCGCTTATCCTAAAGTACCGAATCAAATCCTATTAGATACGTGTAACGTTATTCCGCTTATTTGGTCCAAAGTTCCGCTTAATCGGACAAAAAACGTGTACAGTATGGAATACATCTTAGTCTCCCCCCCACCCCCGAGTTTCTCCTCAGCCCTCTACTGCCACCTCCAGGTCTTTACCTAACATTTCCATTCCATTTCCTACAAAAAAAAGAAGCCAAAAGTCACTTAGCCACAGCTAAAGCGAATCAGATCCCACTGGATAAGTTCTTCAAACGTTGAGTAGAATTGAGTAAGAACTTGTTTTTTAACAGTATCATTACTTCGCATGCTGAGTATCTATACATTGTGTTGTAAATCCTTTCGAAAAACTTGGTTGCAAATTTATTTTTCAATGAACAAAGTTGCTAAGCAACAGTTGTTCTGGTTTGTACGTTCGCTATACGTGTAAATCGTACAATAAAGGTTTAATAAACATTTAATATGTTACATAAATTATAGCACTTCCCGTCTTATAACATAGGGCATGTTCGATTAATCGGACCAGCCCGTTATTAGGACCAAAACCATCCTGTCCCGATGTGGCCCCGTTAACCAGAATCGACTGTTTATACTTCTCACAACAATTAGGGGACGTTTACTATGGGGATGTTTCCACCTAAATATCCCCTCCTTTTTATGAGCAGGGTCTAGGTCTTTGCATTCGAATATGCCTTAAATGTTACATTTTGTCCATTCAGCATTTCACATCCAAACAACGTACAAAGTTTTAAGCCGATTTTGTTGGTCACGTTGCCGTCACACTGTAAATATTCTCATTTGTATTTTAGGCATGATCGTGGCCTTGCTTCTCTACATGGGCAACGTCCCCTTGCTTTTCTCCAAGAACTTGTTTTTCGCAAAGAAGGCACGCTTCCGCCAGCCAAAGGGGAAAGCCTCAGACGAGAAGAAAAGTTCCTGAGCTGCTCAGCGCAGCGCCAATTCATTCGCGTCCCTCCATACAACCACGAACTGCCTTTTTTGGCCGTTTTTATTTTTTTGTAAATTTATTTAAACAGAACGGGGATCGACGACGAAGAAAATCTGCACAAATTCACCTGCGTACCCACAAATACACTTTTTATACACTTGTAGTAATAAAATGTGGATTTGTAAGTTCAGTCGCGTCCACATGACTTTATAAACCATGGAACGTTTCTCAAACGGAAACGCATTTACTGTGGATTACACACAAACATGTTGATCCAAAGCCACTCCAAACATTTTTTTTTTTTCCATTTCATACAACCAATGTGAATGAAAGCAGGTACCGATTTCAAACCTAAAAAGGTTCATATTTTTTCAGAGTCCGAATCCAATTCATTGGCCTCAGACTGGGCCAGGTGTGTACGCGTTTCACCAAGGTTCGAAATCAGAATTGTTAGTTGAGTCTGGGGGCCAAAAAAAAGATAAATAAATAAAAATCTTGCACATCTCGTACTTAAATCAGAACAGTCTGAATTGGGTGAATAAAAAGGTGTTGGAATACCGAGGTTCCACTGCATTCTAAACACAGCAACTGAGTCGTACTGATGGGATCTCGCTCCACTGGAAACTACTGCAGTCCAAACCAAAAAAAAAAGGGAATTTAAGAGTCATCCTTGTGTGCAGCACGATCTCCTGTTAATCCAAGGAAATGACACGACGCATGCAGTTACAGGAGAGGAACTGAACTGGAAGCCGATCTGAGAAGGAGCTGGGAGAGGAAATGCTTTTAGAAGCTGGAGCTCAGGAGGTAGAATTCTGCACTGCATGAGCAACATTGGGTTTATTAGATTTATCCTCCGGGACCAAAGCTTTGGATGATGGATCCAAATCTGGCGGGGCGGGGGGAAGGAGGAGGAGGAGGAGGAAGAGAAAAAAAATAAAAAATAAGTATCAGTGCACGATACTGTCCCGAATATTACTGCAATGCCAGTAGCATGTAAACTGCTCACAAACACGAGGGGAGATGTTCAAATAAATACGAAGAGAATCCCATAAGACCCAT
This sequence comes from Parotocinclus haroldoi, assembly GCA_034779995.1. Classification (NCBI taxonomy): domain Eukaryota; kingdom Metazoa; phylum Chordata; class Actinopteri; order Siluriformes; family Loricariidae; genus Parotocinclus; species Parotocinclus haroldoi. Next base: position 3,090 of record JAUZST010015520.1, on the reverse strand, counting down.
CTGACCCTCTTGGGTGACCATACACCCGACTGAACACAATGTGGAGGTACTCTGGTCCAAATTTAACGCACTTTCACCAGATTTTACATCCATCCACCGATCGATCAAACCATAAACTGATCATAGCTAATTATGCACCACTTATGTAGGTAGGAACTGTACACGTAGTTTTTGGTTCTGGTTCTTAAAACATATCTGTTTGCAGAAAATTAAACCTAGCAAATGCATGAACAGTTACATGAACACGCAACTAAATTTTGGTTCGGGGTCTTAAAACAAAGACAGAATTCTACCACTGAACCACCGATGCTTGGACGGATGTGTGAGGGGCAAAAGCAGGCACTTCTCACCAGGGCAGGTACCGAGCCACGGCCACATGCAGCCAAAATAAATAAATAAATCAATACTCCCGAAATTATATTGTCGAAAATCTCAATTTTGAAAGAACACCCTTTTAAGAGTCATCTATCCAAATGTGTGTTGTATATTCCATTTCAAATCCAAACAGCCAATAAAGTGACGGTCTGCAAATCTCCGTATAAAGTCATTTTCATCCGATTCTAAAAATCATTTCGGTTTTAGATAAAGCATTAAGTCATAGCTAATTGTCTAGGCAGTTGTTGTGCACGGACTTCAAAGTAAGTAAGTAAGTGTTATATGGAAGGTGCTCATGCACAACTTTTTGCCAAAACCATATTAGTCGTACAATTTGGACCTCCACTGATATACCATTTGCTCCGTGGCGGCCCTAACGTGGTCAGGCTACGGGTCAGCGTGTAGCAGTGTATGAAAGGAGAACCAGAGAAAATGGCCTACGTGTGGTTCCTAATAAAGCGGCTGACTTGCTTGAGCGAGCGTGTGCGCGTGTGTCCGTGTGTGTGTGTGTGTATAGATGCTGTACCTGTTTTATTTTGATTCTGCTGATTCTCTAACTGAGCTTCTGGCTGGTCGACCCACAGCTGATGTTTTGGATTGTTAAGGAACCTTTTGGTTTGCCCACAGCTGAGACACCGTATTACTGTTGCACGCTGCCGGGAACTTCCTCCTGACAACGCAAAGGAGAACTACATAACGATCAGGTTGAACATCAGCCTTTGGAGACCAAATAATTTAAAAATGACTAAAATGACAAATGACGTGTTCGGAAATAAAATTAAAACCTTACTCCTTTGACGGACAGTAGCTGTAACTCCAGGGATCAGTAAAGCACAGCATTTCTTACATACAGTCCTTTTCACCGACGGGTCTCTGTAAGGGTCACAGGTACGCCGTTAAATTCCCCGAAACCATTCTGGAATAAAAACTTGAGGGTATCCTGTGTATCCCAAGAGCCAGTTACAGGAAACTACAGATCATAGGAACCTTGCTTGCTTGTTTTGAAACCTGGGTTGGGTTTGCAACGTGATGTGAGGTTTGGGTGGCGCTTTTAAAAAGCCCTCCTATGGAATGGTTCCATCACCATTCATTCACCTGCACCCAGGGATATCAGAGGTACGCTCTGGACTCCCCCAACCATGAGAATCTGGTTCATAATGTGAATGTTTACCACAGCCACTCCCCATAAAAAAAAATATTAGATTTATCGAGTGAGTGTTGGACCTCACAGAAAACAGCCATGAAATAAAGCTTAAGCTTAAAGTTTTTAAGCTTCCTGGAAACCGTGAGGACTTGGAGAGATTAGACAGGGAACCTTAAACAGGATCACAGTTGGAGCTTAGCACAAGACTGACCAAAATCTTCAAAACTAAGACAATTTAAAAGCAGGGCATTTACATTTATGGTATTTAGCAGATGCCCTTATCCAGAGCGACTTAGTTTTACAATAAAAGCAATGGTGGCTTAAGGGTCTTGCTCAGGGACCAAACTGTGGCAGAGGAGGGATTTGAACCCTGGACCTTCTGGTCCATGGTCCAGTACCTGAACTACTAGGTCACCACAGTCAAAATGGCTTTTCTTTCACTTAAATGGAGCCACACTGGTGTCATGGCACACATTGGAGCTCTTATTTCTCAACACATAATTAAGGAGATTTGATATTTAAATAAGGAAGGTCATGCAGAACAGAACCTTGTTTTTATGGCGAAAAAATAGGTCATTTTTAAGCTGGTTTTCCTTCAAAGGTCTAATGTCTGTGCAAGATTTACACTCTTCCCACAAAACCATTTAATCCATGCAGTAAAAAACAAACAAACAAACAGTTGGAGCTTCTTACTGTCTCAGGACCAGGCGTTTGGCGATGGTTTTTTGGGTGAAGCAATAAAACCGAGCCAGTTCTGTATTTTCTGGGTTGTTGGCTAAAACACAATGTGCAGCCTGTACAATTATAGAAAAAAATGCATATATATATAATTTGCTTAAAACCAGAAACCATGATTATACAACCAAACTGGAGGGATTTCACGCACCTGATAGAGAAAGTTCAGCCTCTGGAAAGCTTCTTTATCTTTAATATTGCCCGCCATGTTTGATTAAATCAGGAGCGACAGCTTTCGGTCTATTTTAAGAAGAAAATACAAAAACCAAGATGGATTTATTCGGGTCAAACGCCTCAGCGAGTGCCCGCGTTCGTCTATTTATACGTTCTAGGTGGGTCGTAAGCAGAAAGAATCGCAAATCGCCCTCTGTCGTGAAGGATGAGTACTAACACCAAAGATGGGAGTCGATACCAAGAAATGATTCAATTCCCTGTTTGCCCGCATTAAAAAACGAGAATCGACTCTGAAGCTTTGAGTCGATTCCCTACAGTGAATATGATACGGCTTCAATTCGCCCACAGAGAAGGAGCATTAAACATTAATTTTATATAAGCATACTTAATAGTTCTAAGTTGATTGTTCATCGATTTATTATGCTAATTAACAATATCATGGACATACAACCTGATAATTGTTCTTACAATATATAAAGCACTGGGAAACTCGAATGCATTTCATATTATTTTAATGTAAGACTTTATACAGAAATCACCTGGTTAATAGGATGAAAATAAGTGATTCACTTCCTGAATCGAATAACCAACAAATCCTTAGGCTACCTATCCAAAATACACATGGCCCGTACGGGGATCGAACCCGCGACCTTGGCGTTATT
>JAUZST010015519.1:0-10173 GCA_034779995.1 Parotocinclus haroldoi | reverse complement strand
TTAATGCACATATACTGTACCAGTCAATGTTTGGACACACCCACTGAACATTTTTTCCTTTGTGTAGAAATTTTCACTTAAAGGCTACTGTTAACGTTACACAAATGTATATTTTACATAAATATTGCCAAATTTGTATATGCAAAATTGTATTGTTATATTTATTTATTATAATTATGCATTTTTGTTTTATGACATTCATTAATTATTTTCTGCTCAATAAACACAGGGTCGGAGGCAAGCTGGTACCCACTGGGCAACTCTGGGCACAAGGGCAGGAACAACCCTAGATGGAATCCCAATCCATCATAGGGCACGCAGTCACACACTAAGGGTCACTTTAGAGACACCAATTAACCTAACACGCATGTCTTTGGACTATGGGAGGAAACCAGAGCACCTGGAGTAAACCCACGCTTTGTCACGGTGAGGACATCCAGACTCCACAAAGAAAGGACCCAGGCCGCCATACCCTGGGATTGAACCCTGGACCTTCTTGCTGTGAGGCAGTGGTGCTACCCACTGAGCCACCGTGCTGCCCTAGTTTTATGATTTTTAAAAAGTTGTATTAATCCACAATTTCAAGTTTGTGGTAACAAACAGAATTTATTGACACGTGATTGTGGCAGTATGAAGCGTTATGGTACTTCAGAATATGGACAATGGAAACAAAACACAATGTTGCTTACATTTCCTTTGACTTGCCTCAGTGTAAAGCAGAGATATTTCACATTTTTTCTGGTCTTCTTCTTTTAATTCGTTAAGAAAACATCCATTCCTGCATTTCAGGCAAGCACATTCCAAATTGAACAATGATGTGATATATATGGGCAGAGGATCTCCAATTTGTCAGCAAATGTGTCACAAAGTTAATGAAATATTTAAAAAGTTTATATATATATATATATAAATAAATAAATAAAAATACTACTTTGTCAAGCATTACAATATGAAGTTCACAAAAGCTACTTAAAAATATTAGTGTGCTAAATGAAAACCTTGTGTTAATCAAGCCTCTCTGGGCTCAGATTTTTTTTTGGAAAAATGATTGCAGTGTGCACTGAAAAGGTGAAAAGCACCATCCACCCCAAGAGCAAGGGTCTGTCATGATATAAGGCTGTGTCCGTGTATTTACACTTCTATGGGGGCAGCATTAATGCAGAAACGTACACTGAGCATCATACACTGTCTTCAGGACGTCATCTTTTCCAGGGACGGCCATGCATTTTTCAATAAGACAATGCAAAACCACATGCTACACACATTACAAGATGTGGCTGTGGAAGAAGAGAGTATAATGTGAGAAGGAATGGCAGCATTACAAAATGGTAAATGCTTTGCTGCCCTAACTTATTTGAAATGGCTGCAGCCCTAAAATACAGCAATAGATGTTTATTAACCAATGAAACGGCCAAATAAAACATGAATAAAAAGCAGCTTGGGCTAGTACTTTCTGCACTGCTGCAGACAAGCAAAGCATATCGGAGACGAATTCACGTATGTATTCTGAATCGCTTTGATTTATTAATATTTGAAATCGCATGCCAGGGAAGAAACAGTGCAGCAGTGTGAGCGTGTTTTCTCATTCAGTCAGTCTTAACCTCAACTGTCTCAAACAGACTGTTTATCATCAAGATACGACGTACTAGCACTGGCGTCCAGTCAGTGAGTTCATCTCTGCGACTAGTTAGCAAAACAAAGACCAGTGGATATATCCAGTCAGTCCTTTGAGGCCCTGGATATCAATGTGATCCCGTTTCCTGTTTCACCACGATCTCGTCGCCCTCTGCCGGCTCTGTGACAGTGCAGTTGTGTGCGTTGAAAGAACGTAAATAAGTGAAGGTCTGTCCACATCGCGAGCAGTAGTACGGCCTCTCTCCCGTGTGAATCATCTGGTGTCTGTGGAGGTGGCTCTCTTGAATGAAACCCCTGCCGCAATGGGAGCAGCGATGCGGTTTCTCACCTGTGTGGATGCGCTTGTGAATCTTAAGGTTCCGTTTGTCTCGAAAACTTTTGCCACAGTACGGACAGGCGTACGGTTTCTCTCCGGTGTGAATGAACATGTGTCTCTTGAGAGCGTATGGCAGAGTAAAGCTCTTGCCGCACTGCGGGCAGCAATATGCCTTTACCCCTGTGTGAATGCGCTGGTGCATGGTGAGAATGCTCTGCTGAGCGAAACTGTGCCCGCACTCGGAGCAGTGGTACGGCTTCTCTCCGGTGTGGGTGCGCTCGTGCTGCTGGAGAATGGTCTTCCGAGTAAAGCTGCGCCCGCAATACGAGCAGCAGTGCGGTTTCTCTCCGGTGTGAATGCGCCGATGTCTCTCGAGATCGCTCGGGCGGGTGAAGCACTTCCCACACTCCGAGCAACAATGCGGCCTTTTTTGCACGTGGGCACGCTGGTGCCGTAGCAGATGGACCGCTTGGTCGAACTGCTTCCCACACTGAGGGCAGTCGAACCGTGTCCCCGGCACGTGAACATTCTGGTCGTCCATCGCTATAAACCTTCTCCACACTGCAGGCAGTAAATCAGCAGTAGCGTCAAAATGTCCACATGCAGTTCATCACAACCTCTCCAAAATCAGCACAGTGTTTCTCCATAGGTGGTCCATACCAAGTCTTCTGCCTGCTAGAGTTCACAGTAGCATCTCCTGATGTTGAGTTGTGGGAAGGTGCTATGGAAGCAGACGGTAAGTATTAAAACCAGCATTAACTGGGAACAACCACTGGGGGCGTTACTAAAATTAATACGTGGGTTTCGGTGTGGGGGTTTCGTCAAATCCAAACATGCACTTGCATGCTTTTTCCGCTTTGTAAATCACATTGGGGCACACTAGCACAGCACCTCAAGAACCCAGGCTGGAGTCCCGGTGCTGTGTTCCAGTGTGTCTGGGAGAGGGATTGACCCCTTTATGCTGGCCTCCTAAGTACTGGGGCCCTGACTGGGGTATGCTTAAGCATGTGCCCTGAATTCTGTGAGGACGGGATATTTGGGGATTTTGTTGGTTGCACATCCAGGATGTGACTCTCCCATTCCACCACATCATACAGGTCTCTATTGGATTGAGATCTGCTGACTCTGGAGGCCATTAAAATAAAATCATTGTCATGTTCAACAAACTAGTTTGAGATGCTCGGAGTTGATGATTTGTAATATGGCACCTTGTCCTGTCAGACGTAGCCATCAGAAGATAGTATAAAGGGATGGTAGGACGGCAGGCTGAGGGGTTTAAACAATGTTCAACTGGTAGTACGGGACCCATGTCATTTTCTCATGTGATGAGAAAATCTTTTGTTGTCTAATTTTGGAATTGTAAGCTCAGTCACATGTTCTTGGCTAACAAGAGTGGCACCCCGTGTGGTCTTCTGCTGCTGTAGCCCATCTGATTTAAGGATTGAAGTGTTGTGCATCCAGAGATGCTTTTCTGCATTATGTAATTGTAACGAGTGGTTCATTAAGTTACTGTTGTCTTTCTATCGTGTGTGTGTGTGTGTGTGTGTGTGTGTGTGTGTGTGTGTGTGTGTGTGTGTGTGTGTGGCTGTACAAACAGGTTTGTATAAAATATTCGGCCAATTTCCCGACAAATTTTGCTTTTATAAAATCGCAATTCCTGAGCAGGAGGTTATGTATGTAATGTAAACGAGGCCTCCGGTTGTTTCTGTTTTGGAGGTTCCAGTCATTACAGTAATAATAATTGTCCGATCCTGAATGGCAGTGCATACTGAAGAATTTGATTTTTTTGTTTAATTTGCTAATTAATTCGGTTAAAAAACAAAAACAGTTCAGAATGTAAAAGGTCATTTTGGGATTTATCCACTGTTAGCCGAGCAGCTCAGCTACACGCCTACAAGATTTAACCACCGTATTTAACCAGAACTGGGTTAATCAAACACATATACACTAAATAACAAAAAATGTCACGCTAACTGTAATTCTAAATAGAACAAATGTGCCAATTTTATATAAAATATTACCTGACAAAATTCAAACAGGAAGCCGGTCCGTCACTGTTTTAGACTGAAGCAGTTACAATCCAACAATTGCAACTCTATTACCGCCACCTACTGTTATCACAGGGAAGTGCAGGACCTCAGTTTAATATTCTGGAGTTTGGTCTCAAAATATTCATTCATTCATCTTCCGCTTAATCCATACGCGGGCCAGAAGATGCCCAGCCGGCAACTCTGGGCGCAAGGGCAGGAACAATTAACGCCAATACATCGTAGAGCACGCACACACAGTCATGCATACAGTCACACACTGAGGGCGACTTTTAGAGACACCATTTAAACTAACATGCATGTCTTTGGACTGTGGGAGGAAACCAGAGCACCTGGAGTAAACCCACACAGATATGGGGAGGACATCCAGACTCCACACAGAAAGAACCCAGACCACTCCACCTTGGATCATCATAGAGCTGGCGGATGTTACAGACCTTGTGCTCCTCCACCTTCCATTTGAGAATGCCCCACATATGCTGAAATGGGTTTAGGTCTGGAGACGTGCTTGGCTTTTTACCTTTAGTTTCTTTAGCAGTACAGTGGTCGTCTTGGAGGTGTGTTTGGGGTTGTTATCATGTTGGAATACTGCCCTGAAGCAGGTATTGGAATACATAGTGAAGCTTCAGTATGTCACAGTACACGTTAGCATTCCCGATTCCCTCAATGATCTGTAGCTCCTCACAGCCAGCAGCTTTCATGAAACCCCAAACCATGGCATTCCCATCACCATGCTTAACTGTAAGTTTCTTTGTACTACTCCCCTGGTTTGTACTACTCTCCTGGTTGGCGCTACACGCTTGACACCATCTGTACGGAATAAGTTTATCTTGGTCTCATCAGACCACAGGACATGGTTCCAGGTAATCCATGTCATTAGTCTGTTTGTGCATCATATTTAGAAGAAGACTGTGATAAAAGCCATATAGACCAGTTTGATACAGTGTGTGGTGTATGATCTGAGCACAGACAGGCTGCCTCCCACCCCTTTAACTTCTGCAGAACCTGTCCTGTTAAACTGCTGTATGGTCTTGGTCACTGTGCTGTGGCTCACTTTAAGGGTGCTGGAAATCTTGTTATAGCCAATTCTTTATTTCAGATCCTCAGAGTTCTTTGCCATGAGGTGCCATGTTGAACTTCCAGTGACCAGTATGAGAGAGTGTGAGAGAAATAACACTAAATGTAACACACCTGCTCCCCATTCACACTTTGTAACACTAACAAGTCACATGATCCTGCAAAGGCAAAATTGCTATTTGGTCACAATTTGGCCATTTTCACTTAGGAGTGTACTTTTGTTGTAGACATTAACCTAATGGCTAAGGCTAAGGGCACAGGGCACAGCAAATGTACACTGTTATACAAGCTGTAGACTGACTACTTTTCATTATATTAAAGTGTCATATCTTCAGTGTCCTTATGACAACAGCAACCCACCTCCCCAGCAATCAACAAACCTGAGTGAGAGGCAATAAGACAGCAACCCAAAATCCCAGATCACCATTAATCTATTTCACTGTGAACCCCCAGCTCTGCTCTTAGACTAATTCAAGGATGCACAAAGATCAGAAGGACCAAAGCCCGGCCCTGCCAGACCACCCACCAGTCACTCCTTGCCAAAGGTCAGGGGATGACAGGGCAGGCAGGCCAGACGTGACCCCAGACGTCCCAGTAACCCAAACCACTCTAAATCTAACCTAAAGCCTGCATAAATAAGAATGTTTTTAATCTAGACTTAAAAATGTTGAGTGTGTCTCTTTAATATCTAACTAAAGTGGAAACTAAAGGGGGGGGTTTATATTACTTTATGTTACAAGAAGTATTTTATAATCAATGTGAAATTTAACTGATAACCAGTGTAGAGACGACAGAACAGGACTGATATGAAATATTTTTTTTAGTTCTAGTTAGCACTCAAGCTGCTGCATTCTGTACTAGTTAAAGTTTATTTAGAAATTTACTAGAGCAACCAGCAAGTAAAACTTTATAGTAATCAAATTCTCAAAACAAAATGTTGTTGATTGTTAGGGTGTCATTTGGATCAGCTGATATCTACAGCTGCGTATCATCTCCATAGCAGTGAAAATTAATGCCATGTTTATGAATAATTGACCCTAGCAGTAGCATGTACAGGGAGAATAATAATTGGCCAAACACAGACCCTTGGGAGACACTGTACTTTACTTCTGAGAGCTTAGAGCGTTGATTATTTACATAAACAAACTGGTACCGGTTGGTCAGATAGGATTTAGACCAATAAAGTGCCAGTCCCTTAATACCTATAGAGTTTTCTAGCCTATTCAGTAAGATATCATGATAGTGTCAAATGCTGCACTTAAATCTACTAAAAGAGGACAAGAAACACATCCATTATCTGATTATACTAAATTTAAAGGATTTTGGCGCTTAACCAATGCTCCCTTCTTTTTCATGATAAGGAAGGTTGATGCTTTTTCATTGAGTGCTGTGAATGCAAGCTGGAAATGTACCATAGAGCAAACCGGCTCATTTCGATTCAACCTTCAGCTCTTCTCTGACAACTCGAAAGTGTTTAGAGGTAAACACAAGAAAAAGGTTCTTGCCATAATTTCTACAAGACCAGTTCAAATTAACATTCATATAGTCTACATTTATTTAGGTTTGAAATTTTGCATTCAGCTTATACTTCTGTATGCTAGTGACTGCTCATGTTTTCCCAGTTTCAGAGAAACTGTGTACCCTGTTCCCAATGTTTTCTGGGCTGCCAGAAAAGATGTTTTGCTGCTGAAGTGGACATTTGTTTTCACGTGATCCCTCGCCCCTCCGAGATCTCATCTAACACACTTCAGTAATTACAGCAACGGCACAACCCTTGCTGGGGCATGGGGGATTCCCATGAGGAGAAATCGTGAGGTGAAGTAAGCAAGGACATACTAAAAAGGTTTACTGAATTGAGTTCCAAAATGGCACCTGCCAACAATGGGATACTCAAAATGGTGTCCACTAAATAAGGCCTCAAATGGTCCTCCCAAGCTCCCAAACTCATATAGCTGGTATATTTATCTTTATTTTTACAGACACATCTTAAATGTATTCCCTTCCTTCAGAATGTACTTAAATGATGTACTTATTCACTGCAGACTTTAGTTTCCATATTCATTTCAGTTCTCATCAGATCACAATTTTTAATTATTTAACTTTCTCCAGCTGACCATTTCTTCTTTGGGTCTTGCTTGAAGCACCATAAACTATTTCATTTTTACTGCTTAATCGTTGTAACTTTACATTCGCAGTTCTCGTCATCGGAATGTTTTCATTCTGCTTCCTACTCTTTAAAATTTATCTTTCGATTTCTCTCTCTCTCTCTCTTTCTCTCTCTCTCTTTCGCTTTATGCCCTTCAGGTGTAAAACATTAACAGCTGATTAACCCACAAAGTATTCTGGGGAACAACAACATTTCCACAAGCATAACAAGCCAGCTCCCCCAACAGAGTCTGGCATGTGCACTCTCTGGAAGGATGTGGGCTCTTTTTTTGCTCTTTTGTTTTATTTGATCAATAAAGATATGAAATAAGTGAAAAATAAAGACATAAATTAAGAGAATATAAAGTGATACTGAGGAGAATGCAGTTTTGGTAAGTCTTATCAGTGGAACAACGGCGCCCAGACTGAAATTACCCATATACTTACATAATATACGTATTATATTAATAATAGAATAGCATAATATATATTATGAGTATGATCATAGCCCAAGTTCTTCTTTTGGGTTTACGGTGACTGGCATACTGTATTGGTGCACGGTCGCCATCCATTGGACTAGATTACATACACAGTGGTTAGACACCGTGTTTTAACCTACAGCATATGGTGCCCCAGAACAGATAATACGAGAGAACGGATTATTAAATTGAAGGAACGATTTAAGTTTCTACAAACTTCTTTTCTACGTTGATATTTTGGGGGTTCTGTCATTTTCTTTGCTGTGCTCATCAAACAACATTTTCTATATGTACTTATATAAGTCTGCCTCCATTATATATCACTATTTACAACAGGTTTTGTTTTTCTTATCTCATCCAAACACAGGATAGATAAATAGAACTGTTGTTAGAAACATTTTACTGCAAGGTCACAAGTGCCTTGCATAACTGTGCATGTGACAAATCAATCTGAATCATACATCACACTACATCACTATTACATTTCATTATATCTACAGGACAAAGCTTTGAGATGTAATAAAGGAATAAAATTAGTGATTATATATAATTATATGGCATTATACCTCAGATTTTCCATCACAGATGTACTTCAAATGGGTGTGGATACTCAGCAGACGTTTTAGAATAGAATCAAGTTAATGAATGACATATCTCTATAGCTATGTGCATGCTCTTTATGAATTTATTCATAATTACAGTATAAGTTGACTTATGTTATCAAATACCACATATATTATGGACACTTTTCTGACCAAGTGAAATACGTTGCCAACTGGAAACATATTTGAATCCCTACTTTATTCACTGACATATTTTAAAATGTTAAAATGTATTTAAAATGTTATTGCATGACATATAAATATATGCAAATGTGATGTGCAAAATCACTTTTGTAATCTGAGGTTTTCCCCACAAACCTTGTTGTTGGTGTTTCTTAATCCGTTTCTGCTTTTTGACACACAAATAATACATTAAAATGATAAATAAAAATAAACAAAAAGTGTGTCTGTATTAAATATAAGTTTATTAAAAATCTGTATCGTTAACGCTATACAGTTATTATAATAATACACTTAACAATAACAATAATACACTTTCTTTGTCAAGTGCTTTCATTAAACCTTATAGGGACTGTGGTAGCCTAGTGGTTAAGGTACTGGACTCTGGACCAGAAGATCCACCTCTGCCAAGCTGCCACAGTCCTTGAGCAAGACCCTTAACCCACAATTGCTTGGGTTGCAAGTCGCTCTGGATAAGGGTGTCTGCTAGAAATGTAATGCTAATGCTGGAAATGTAAACCTCAAAGGAATGTTACAAGAATATAGCAATTATATAATCTGAACATATAATTGCAATACATAAGTTTATCTGTAAGTTTTTACTTTTTATTAAAGTTAAATAATAAAATTATTCAAATAAATGTATACTACTACACACTACTACTAATAATAATAAGGAAAAGGTAACTGAAATGTCAGTTGTGTAGGTTCAGGTGTTGTAGGCCAGTTTGAAAGGGTTTGGAATGGTTTGGGTTTCTAATGGATGAGGGGAGGGAGTTCCATAGGATCGGAGTGTAATGTGTTCCTTTGAGTAACTTACAAATTGTCCAGAAAAGTCTCCTATTGCAATTTTTATTTTATTTTTTTAAATTAGAAATTCTGCCTGGCTCCGCCTAATTACCAAACACACGTACACAGGTTCAAATTGTAATGTAAATTCAAACTCTGGTATTAAAATACGCCCCAGTAGCAGGTGACAGACCAAGCCCAATTAACTTACTATACACCGGTTTCAGACAGGGTTTGCAAGCAGATAGAGTGACAGCGGGGACAGCCAATCACACGTTAGCAAAAACCGTCATAGCCAATCAATGTACTTGTGGGCGGTCTAAAGGGAAACAAGCCTTCAGCTTGAGCGGCCGTTTTCCGCTTGGTCTTAGTGCTTGAATCTTTTCCAGTTAATATAGCGTAAGTGTATTTAAATAGTAAAATCTGCAGGGGAAAAAAAATATTTTTGAACTGCAGGCGAAGGGGACACGTTGCTAAAATGGTATTTGCAAGTGTATATAACATATAACCAAAAAAAAGAAAACACTATGTGTATGCGCAAAGTAGTGTGACGTCATGTATCACGTGACACTTGTACTGTAAGAGCATGCAGCTTTAACCAGCAGTACGTACTCCATCGAATCTAGAGCAGTACCTACTGTTTAAGTATGTAATTTCAGACCGAGCCTTTGTCTCTTGCTTATATTAGTTCCCACTTCCTCTTTATGTTAAGCACTGTGTAATTCCTTAATCTCTACTTTAGAATTGTATTATTATTCATTATGTGTAAATATATAACTATATATTTTATTTAGTCTGCGATTGCCTGTATTTTTATTTTTATAACTTATTTAATGTTAGTCTTAATCATATTTAATAGGATATAGTAAAATAAATAAATAAAGTGGCATTTACAAGTAACG
>JAUZST010015518.1:0-10174 GCA_034779995.1 Parotocinclus haroldoi | reverse complement strand
GTGTGTGTGTGTGTGTGTGTGTGTGTGTGTGTGTGTGTGTGTGTGTGTGTGTGTGTGTGTGAGAGAGAGAGAGAAAGCGAGAGAGAGAGAGAGAAAGCAAATCAGAGTAACTCACTGGCCACATTATTAGGCACACTTCTTGTTTCCACATACCTTGTAGATTTGACCAGCTCCACTTACCATATAGACAAACTTTATCATTTTGTAATTACAGACTGTAGTCCATCTGTTTCTCTGCATGCTTTGCTCACCCTTTTGACTCTTTTCTGTTATGGTTAGGAACCGCACAGGAACACCACAAATCACAAACTATTTGGGTGGTTGATCATTCTCAGCACTGCAGTGACATTGATGTGGCGGTCATGTGTCAGTGTGTGTTGTGCTGCTATGAGCGTATAAGGCACAGCATCTGTACCACTCTAAAATGTCTAGCATCCTGTAGGAATCTTGTGAGCATTGGTAAAGGATTGGAGGTTGAGAAACACAAACTGTAACAACAGATGTGCTGCTGTATGTGACTTTACATCTGCAAGGTGGTGCAATATAGTGGATGCATCTAATAGAGTGCACAGTGCGCAAACAAAGTTTTTAAGAACTCATGCAGCAAACACAACACCACCACCAGTGTTGAGCCAAATAGTACCTGATCTGTAGGGATCTTGACCATTAGAGAAAGGAGTGAAGGGGACTGACACAGTATGTAGATAAACAGAAGTACTACATTCTGTAATTGTAGAAGTGCATCTATATCGTAAGTGGCACTTATAAAAATGTACAGTAAGTGTAGAAACAAGGAGGTGTATTTAATAAAGTAACCAATAAGCAAAATAACTTAACACTACCAGGAACTCTGAGAATCTTTCCAAATGGTCTGTTAGAGTTTTCCTTTTAAGACCTGTTAAGGCTTCAATTAACTATGCATATTAAGGATTTTTGGACAGGTTAACAGATGCAGGACTTATAATTTGTCTAATGTGGCTACCTACTTAATAAGAGTTTTTTTTATTTATTAAATTTTAGGTCAGCATAATGACTGTGTGATTAGCCCTGTCACCTCACATCGAGAATGACCTGAGTTTGATACCGGGTGGAGCAGTCTGGGACTGTGTAAGGGATTAAGCGAATAAGAAAGTGAATGAATGGATGTTTAATTGTATTATGCCTTTCTCAAACTTTACAATATAATTCAATTTCACACACGTGAAACAGCAAAAAATGCGCGCACACACATATATGTGTAGCTGGCCATGTAAAATATTGAAAATTTGGCCACATTATGCTCATTTTTGTTGCAAGCAGTTTACATATCGGTCGCTGTTTTGAGTTACTTTGAGGACACAGCAAATTTATACTGTTATACAAAAACTGTATACTGACTACCTTATATTGTACCAGTTTCACATCTTCAGTTTTGTCCCATAAAAAGATACAATAGTAGTTACACAAATGTGAGGGGTGTACTGACTTAGAGATACTAAGATACTGAGATACTGTACTTCCTAATAAGGGGATGGTGGCACTGAGAGAAGAGATGGATTTTGAGCAGATATTGATAAACCATTGCAGATATTCTTTGGATTCTTGATATTAGCTGCTGAAGTTTAAAAGCAAAAATGGAATGTAACTTGGTAATGCATTCCTGATGCCCAAATGAAAAAATTCACACATCTCCTTAATATCTCTTTAGTTTCTCTTAGAAGTGGGATCATATGGTATGATGCTTTTCTACTGCTAAAATGAGATTCAAATTAACTTAAACATTTATAGTCAACTGCATACTTTTGTACTTTTTATAATAAATATAATTTATCAAATAATAGCCATATACATTTGTCTCTGTAGGTTTTCCTCAAAAACATGTACTAGGGTGTTTGGGTTGTGCAGTGGTCAAAGTCAGGGTATTATCCTCCAGTGCTGCATCAGTGTCTCCTACCTAGCCTTGTGGTGGACTGGAATCCAGTTCAGGGTACATTTTTCACCTGAACCTTCTCTTCTCTATGAGGTTAGGTTCCAGATCCCCGTAATCCTGAGCAGGGATAAGTGGGGTTGAATGTGAAGAAAACATCGATTATCATCGTTGCCTCAAAGCTAAAGAGATCCCAGGGTCATTTTCCAGTTTCAAGGATCATTTTTACCAATATTTCAATATACAAAGATCAGTGGATATGAGTATTATGCAGTGCTCAGTCCAATAAGTTATACAGTATATGTTCATTATACTGTTGCTAAAACAACAGTTCTATTGGTGACCTAAGACTTTTGCACAGTACTGTATTTAGACATTTCCTACATTTAATTTTGGCAGGCAGCAGAGTTTTGGAATGAGGCACCCTATCAATAATTGAAAGATTATGTAGACCCTTTGTCATCAGTCATTCACATAGTGCAGTCATCCACCATCACAACACGACTGATCTCAAGCAGCTAATCACAAGCAAAGAATAGTTGTGTTTGTCGTTGGGTTCCAGTTTGTTTGATGCTGGTACAGTCTGCCTGAATAAGCTTTGATGCCAGCTAATGTGGGGGTAGATACGAAGGGAGGGGTTCATCAGGGGCCTCCAGGACCCCCCACCTCACAGCCCATTCACACTCAGTGCTGTGTGTGTAATGGGCAAGTCAGGTGGGGCCACCAGAGCTCAGGGAGGGGGTAAAAGTCAAGTGCTGGGTGCTTTAGCAAAACACCATGCAAACAGAGCATTACCTTCTGACCCGCCACTGATACCTAGAGGCGAAGGACAAAACATGCCGGTCTGTCGCATTAGACATGGCTGTTAGCGGGATAAAGCTAGTAACACTCCCTCATGACACATCAGAAGACAGACAGACCTCACATTTTCTCTTCTCCTTTGTATCGCTTTTTACAGCTTAATTGCTCTTTCTGTTTCTGCACATCTCCTCTCTGTTTGTGTTATTATAGGTACTGGGTATTCACTTGGTAAATATGGTTATATATAGGGTTGGATAATAATGGGTAAAATTGTCATAATTATGCTGTCAGTTTATAAATTATTTATCATCAGCATTTAATTGCGTAAGTTTTTAAAGAAAGTTTAAGTTGTTATTCCAAATTTTTTTTAATCGTATTACTATTTTATATTACTATTAAACATTGAACATGAAAATCATGAATTCTAAATATATGGATCAGTGTACTTATCAGCTAATTTTTGCCAAACTCTCCAGTTTTGTAGTTCATTCTTTCATTAGTTGTACAAATAATATATTTAAAATGTATGTCTCCCTGAGGGGAAATCTGTTCCTGAGAAAGTCTTAATGTATCATTTTGTAACACAGTAATTAAAACCACCGGCTGTGATCAGACCTTCAGTATCAATAAGAATACCTATTGCTTTGCTGTCAGTCTGTTTGGCTTGAATACACTTTACAATACTTGCTTGTCTAGATCTTTTCAGCTCAAGGTTGTTAAACCATAATATAGATTTGGGATTGAATGCAATCAGTTCACACTACTGAGTCTAACATGCTCACATAATTTTTTCAAACAAATTGCAACTTTTCATTATTCAATTAGTTGGCTAGCTTGTTAACTATAGCCTTATTTTGATGCATTCCCAGTAGGGATGCACCAATCTGTATTTCTTTTTTCTATTTCGATATATCGATTTCTATATGATATGTAAATTTTGCCTGTTATCAATCTGATGTAATTTGTTGAATTAATGAACAATATACCTCGCCATGTGGAAGAGACTTAAGACATCATTGTTGTCTTGAACATCACTTTACTAACTCTGTGAAATCAATTATAATAAATGAACATGTATGTACTGCATCGCTATTTATTTCTCAATAAAATAGTAGAAAATTGTGCAGGATTTAAAATAGTAACTAAACATCAAAGTATGATTTAAATAATACTTTTGGCAGTTAAATTACACATGCTAAACATTTTTTTCCTTTCCTTTTTTGGCCAGCTGTTTCCACCACCGTTAAATGACAGACTTTTATTTCTTATTATAATGTGTTATCCAAACTTCAAGCAAGTTATCTTGCTTAAGTAGTTTTCAGGTCAACTTCCAGACTTATTTCTGATCAATTTCACCCCTTAAAAAAGCGTCCATCTAATCCACAGCTGCCATTAGATTAAAAACTGCTGAACTGCTCCCGCACTGATATGAAAGAGCTGAACCTGGCAGCTCAAACACACATATATTTCAGATACCCAGCAACCCCTGGGAGTGCAGTCCTGGTACAGATCTTCTGGTGTGAGAGCCGCCCTCTACAAGCTCATAAATTCAGTGATGTTGGGAAGTAGGAGCCAGAAGGAGATTTATCCCAACGATTAGCCACGATAACATCTGAATCAATTAATCCAGTGCAAAGACACTCCTCTACCTCTTTCCTCTTATACTCACTATTTCTCTCGCACACAAAATAAATGATTAGGTAAGGGGAGTTAATTATTCTTCGTATACGGACTGTTTTTTAAAAGAGGACAGAGGGGAGAGGATGCTGTAGGGACCTACTGCTCTCTGGAAGCACTCCATGACTCCTCAGTGCTCTGAACATCATGAATCCTCTAGAATTTACTTAGTTTTTGGCAGGCTATGGAAGATCCAAAGCTTATTCCAGGACGACTGGGTTTGAATGGGACTCCAGTTCCTTCTAAGAACATCAATAACCCATTTAGTAAGGTTACACTGGTCAATATTTATATTTCTTCATCTATTGCACGTAATATGGGAGGGCATGATTTTATAGCTTGAGATAATTATAAACTGATAATGTTAATGTTAAGATAATAATAAATAGTAGTCAGATGCTATGTCTGCGAAGGTCCCAAAACAAAAGTCCAAACTGGACTCTTCAGTTGCGTTTACACTACGATGGCGTGGACCTTATCCAGGGTTGTTCCTGTCTTGCACCTTGTGTTGCTGACTAGGAACCAGCATTTTCATGACCCTGACCAAGGAATGAGCAAATAATAAATGAAAGAATGAATGAGGAATGTTGTGTATAACATTTTGTACATCTTGTTCAGGTGTTTGGATGAACCACCAACAACCGTAGACTGTATGGTTGAGTCAGAGGGGTGTCAACACACCAATCAAATTAGTTTTTGGTCCACTTGGTAACTGTGAGAGCTATATTCTACCCAGTGCACAATCTAACATGCTGGGGAATTTCAGAGTAACCAGTCCAGTAACCAGACTCACTTTGTGTGTGAGGAGAAACAAGACTGCCAAGAGGAAAACCAAACATTTTTGTGTGGAACATCTCAAAGTTTTGTATGCAAGGAGAAACAAACTTAAGTAGAGTTGTAAGGAACCTCTATGCCAAAGGTTTTGCTGGATAACAGTCATCTTTGAATCAAGCTAGCATTTTATCTCTTTGCCAAGCATGTTCTCTGGATTAATCGGGTAGAATAAGAAACATCCTTTCAAACCAGCAACCGCTGATACTTCTCTTCTGTGAAGTGATCCTCCACAAGGTGGTGCTGTTCTCACAAACACTAAAGCAGAGACTGCGACCCTGTCTAGGAGTAAGCTTTTAAGACCGTGTATAAATGAATGGTTCACATTTCACACAATGGCTCACACCAATGTCGATTTTAGCCCAGTGATTCCCATCACTGTTTGGGCATTACAAATGTTTTCCCCACTCTGAGGCGTCCATGTTGTTTTGGGTAAAGCATGTTAGTGAGCTGTTTAGTTAGATCAGTCATTATGTCAAACAGGACTACCATGCATGTAGTGAGTGTTTCATTTATTTAACATCACATAACCATCAGTGGTTATTTGTGACCGTTAAAAGGTTGCATTGAAACTGGCCATTCACATTCATACTGGGCCAATTCTGGAGTGACCAGATAACGTATGTGGAGGAAACTACAGTACATTGAGTAAATCCATAAGGACAAATTCCACACAGTGATGAGAAGCACTGATTTAATTCAGTTTTGTTAGAAGATGCATCTTCAGGATCAAGTTTAACCATCGGTGTGTTGTATGTACGTGTCCAAACATGTCACCTTACTGATTTATCTTGTTCTCGTTCTAGGATCACAGATCAACGCTACGACAAGGTGCCATATTTTATCTTTGGAGACTTTAACTTTAGGCTGGACTCAAAGCAAGTTGTTGAGGTAGGAAACTCTTCTATCTTAACTTGGGGGTACCTGGTGTGGCGAAAATATCTACAGAAAATATGCTATATTACTTACAGTCTATGTGGAGCCTATGTTACATGTGCATACTTGTTTAGTTAAAACTGTCATTTGAGTGGCACTTTTAACAGCTTAAACTACATTTCCATTTACTGATTTAACAGACTCCCTTATTCAGAGTGACTTACAACTGATGCAATCTTAGAATCAAAGCAAATGTGGGTTGAGTGCCTATGCATAAGGACTCCAGAGTGGTTGCTTGGTGGAGGTCGGATTTGATCCCTGGATCTCTGTGAAGTGCACAGTCCAGTACCTCTTTGCCATAACAGTCACGTTAGATGTTAAAATATCTAAATTTATATCTACTCTATGCAGCTGATGTGCAAAACTGTCACCTTAACGACTGCTGTATCTGTGGAGTGTGCATGATTTCACAGGGTTTGCTTTGGGTACTCTTCCCTTATTACAATGACATGCATTAGTAAACTGAAGTGTCCCAGTAAGTTCATGTGCAATGTTATGGACTGGTACCTTGTCTAGGGTTGGTTCTAGACTTCTGCCCTGAGCAGCCAATTAGGCCCTGGCTCCACACAACCCTAAACTGGTTTAAGTAGCTATGGAAAGTGATGGAGTGACTACAGTATGCACCTAGCCATACTGTTAAAACATAAAACATATCTAACACGATGTCTAATGTTGGGTAACTTTTAGAAAGGTCCCACATTTTGTAATAAGCTATTCATATCCTGGCCACAGTAAGGAAACTGTGTCTGTCTAGCTGACAGCACAGGGTGCAAAGCAAGGGCAGCCCTTACATTGTGTCAGTCCATCATAGGGCACGTGCACTCGCACAATAAGGACACTTTGGAAGAGGTCAGGATCAAAGCAGGGATGCTGGCGCTGTACAGGACTGTGTGTAACTGCTGTGCCAGCATGTGCATCAATTGCTCCGGTTATTAATTAGGTTTAATTAATGGCCAATAACTAAACACGATATATTCTGATATATTCAGACTACCTAATACACAATATATTGAAACAGTGGTGCCACACTGAAAATATGAAGCATTTATTATAAGATTTATTTAATTAAATAAAAAATATAATAAACTCAAGCAACTGATGTATGACATATATTTTGTAAGAGTAACACAGGAACTGGTGTAGGACTGCGGTACCCTAGCCGTTAAGGCACTGGAACCTGAACCTGATGGTCCAAGGTTCAAATCCCACCTCTGCAAAGCTGCCACAGTTGGGTCTTTAAGCAAGACCCTTAACCTACGATTGCTTGAAGACTGTATCAGTTGTACGTTGCTCTGGATAAGGGCGTCTGCTAAATTCTGTAAAATGTAAACTGGTTTCTTGTCTAGATGTACAGATTATAATCATACTGTGAGTGAAGTTTATAATAGCATAATTTATTGCAGCGTCAATCTCATGATTTTCATATCATCCAGCATATCATATCATATACTGCAACACGCTCTCTCACTCACAGTCACTTGCACCATCTCCTCCATCCCCTTCATCTACACTCACACACACACACACACACACAAGAAGGTTGTGTATTTGTGATGCTTTATGACATCCTAATCAATACTTCCATGAGGAGGGTCTGGCTGACCCTCATTAGCACATAGTGAGTGTGTGCGTGAGAGAGGGAGAACATAACAATGCACCTTGCAGGCAGGTTAGCAAACACAGCTGGGCTGAGGCGTTAGTGAGCACATTAATGAGTCATAAATCTTCCAGTTGTAAAATGTCTGCGCAGAACCTGAGGCTTGACACTGTCTGTCCCGCATTCAGACGAGTGCATGACTCTTGAACACACTCTTGTCATTCAGCTGACTTGACACATGTCAACTTCATGTTTAAGTCTCCCTCAAGTACACGCTTGTTCGTGTTCCTATTAATATATAAGGCTCACGATGAGATGGTTGGAAATGTAAAAGTGTGTTTGGGTGGAGGTGGGGTGCATGTGCCTATGTGAGAGAGAGAAAGGAGAGGCAGAGAGAGATTCAGGTCATTGTCCTGCTTGAGGAGGTTCTCACTGTTAAAGTGGAGAGGGGAGGAGAAGGGAAGGAGGGCTTCTTGAATAGCTGAATTGTATTCTTGTTGAATTGTTGAACAGCTGAATTGCTGAACTCTAATGATGCAGGAAGGACTTCATCCTGTGTGGTAAACGAGATAATAGTCTTCCTCTGTTCTCAGCAGCCAGACCTGCAGTTCAGCCAGGCTGCCTCTGGGAGTGCTGCCCAGCCCAGTTCCTGACATACACTGGCATCTAACCAGACTTATTTTAAAGTCATTTACTTTTGATAGCATGGAAAAAGTTGTATCTGCATGCAATAGTATATGCATACAAGGGTAATTTTGTGTGTTATGTAGAGAAAAAAATACTAAATTAAACAAATGATGAAATGGAATAATATAATAATATTATATTATAAATAATATAATAATAAATTAAAAATGATCTTAGTTCATATTTGTCTAAGTGCAATGCTGAAAGTGCAGATTTTTAAATGAAAAAAATAATCATAGAAACAAGAAACTATCAATATTTTACAACCCTAAATCAAAAAAGGTTGGTACTGTTCGGACAGTGTAAAAAAAAAAAAAAAAGAAACACTATAACATAGCATTGGGGATGACGGATCAGCCATCATATGCCATTAGTTTGCACCATTATATATACATTTACATTTAGCCATTTAGCAGATGCCCTTATCCAGAGTGACGTACTACTGATATAAGTTTTTACAGTCTAAGCAAGTGTGGGTTAAAGGTCTTGCTTCAAGGGCCATTAATTGCAGCTTGGCAGAGGTGGGATTTGAACCTTAACTGAAGATCTGACTACATCCATTGGCACGATTCCTTAAGTCTATACAGAAGACCAGCTGGAGAGAAACGCTTCTGTGTGCAAATAATACAGGACAAAATAATTCAACAGATGTGTAGATATGTTTATACATTCAGCTTATTATCTGCATTTGGCCACATTAAAAAATGTCCATGGTGTATGTTGTTGGATTTTGTTTGTTTTTACATTTATGTCATTTATCAGAAGGCTTTGTATAGAGCGAGTTACAATTCATAAAGTCTTACAATCCAAACGATTGTGGGTTAAGGACCTTGCTTTAGGGACACGAATGTGGTAGCTAAACTTTAAACTTAATTTTATCAGCATGTTTGCTACCAGCAAAATTATTTGGCTAGCAGCACTTGAACAACTGAATTGCTATGTACATTTTTAATGTATACAACAAACAGAAACCAATCTTTCCATGTTTCTGCGATCACTTTGTTGTTCTTTATAAGTCAGCAGGCTGTGCGCTCTAATTCTTGTTAAATTGTTTATTGCTGCTATTGAGGCATTAAATAATTGTACTCAAAAATGTGAAGATTGCTGTTCAGTAGCATGTGCGCAGTGACCTATAGAGTCATATCTAACAGAAGGCCTGTTGAGTTGGTTCTTTGTTTTAATGACATATTTTAATGGCAAGAGAATAATTAGTGGTCATGGTAAGCTCCTTCAGTGCTGATGGACTGTCCTTTATAGACTGTCAGAGCTTAGCATTGATTGGTGTGTGTGCATAAATACAGCCATTCTGTGAAACCAGGAACTTTTTTACACTTTGCTTTCTGAGGCATATAGCCACTGTAAGAAATTCACTGATTAGCTTGGCAAAAAAGTGACATAACCCAGAGCATGTCATCATTTCAGAACAAAATGCATTTAAATGCCAAACTACAGTATTAATGTGAAGTGAAGCATTTAATGTATTTAGAAATTTTCGTCGAAATTTTAATGTACTTAACTAATTTCGGAAGTACTTACACTGGGTTTGTCTGGTTAAACAGCTACTGATGTACTCTGTGTGACAGGTTGGCAAAGGTGGGATACATGTGGTAAATCGGTGCTTGTGTGAGTCTCTCTTTCTCCCCTCCCTCGCTCTCTCGCACTCTCTCTCGCTCTGTGTGTGTGTGTGTGTGTGTGTGTGTGTGTGTGTGTGTGTGTGTGTGTGTGTGTGTGTGTGTGTG
>JAUZST010015517.1:0-10174 GCA_034779995.1 Parotocinclus haroldoi | reverse complement strand
ATGAGCTTCCCCTTAGCAGCCATGTGCCTTGACCCATTGTGCTGTGGGTGTAGGTCTTTTTTTTAAACAGTAGAAAATCATTTCTACACCCTCAGAACAATGGACAATGGTGAAATTATGTTGAACTGAAGCAAGATAATACTATGTGTGTTTCATTTGCAGTGTAAGAAATGAACTATGAAATGGTAAGTAATTTTGTTTAAGCAAATACCAAGAACAGGGTTGCAGTTTCTTTTGACTTCACTAGCAAAATCCACAATGGGGCTGAGCAGCTCCCAATGAGTAAGTAATGGTGTATATCTCATAATTGCTGTCAATCAAAATGGGATTTGGCCTTTTACTGATCCTCCAGTCATGCGTAAGCTCAGCATTCAGGCAGCTGAGGCCCACCTAGAGCTCCATTCACCCCTAGAGACGGTCAAAAAACTTTCGAGATAATTGAAAATTAACAGTTTCATGCAGTTTCACTGAAGTGAATGGACACCCAAATGGCAAATTAATTGAGACCCTAGACCCAATAAGAAAGTGAGTGTGAGAGTGAGAGTAAGAGTGCTGTTACATTGCATATTCCTTTACATGTTCCTAATACAAGTACTTTTGTAATTTGCATCATATTTCATTTACATCACCTGCTATAGGTTTCAGTAAAATATGAGTAAGGCAAATAGCTATTTTAGCTATTTAGACCCGCTAACATTTATATTTGCAGCATTTAGCAGTTAATTAGTTGGACTGACACATCCAAAACACTGGATTTATGTTCACCAAAATGTTTAATGTGGTCATTTTGCTTTAGTGGTTTAGGTGTGTAATTTTTGCTTTAACATTTCAGTTGAGCACAGATAATTGTGTATTGTAATGTGTTACTTTACTGTAAGTCATTGGAATATTCTACTTTCCCATATCCAGTAGATTATAAGTCATGAGGAATTTATGACTTAGTCTAACTATGTGTGCTTAGTTGTTATTGTTGACAGCATGTCTGTGGGAAGTGGAGTAATGCCATGTGTTGGCCTTTCTCCTTCTCATCATTATTTAACTTGACCTTGTAATTGGATTTTGTTTTATTTGGGTCTGGGCAAATATGACATGCCTTAAGTCTGTCAAATCAATTAAATTGTCTAGCATGATCCACTAATGGTAAATTAGTCACTACAAGCCAGAGTTGACTATATTACCATTCTAAATATACTTATCCTCAGTATCATGCATTTCTGTGATGCATTTCATGCTCTCCTGGAATCTCGTTTAACTCCTCACCGGGGTATGGGGGTTAACCCTTAACAAATTGACTTCCTAAGTGATAAACTGGACCTCAAGCCTGTATACATCTGAATATATAAAAAAAAACACTTTTTTTGTGTAACTGTGAGTTAGTTTAATGTTTTGTTTTTCAAACTTATATGTATGATTACTTTATCAGGTTCAGCTGCTTTGAACTTTGCTCAGTTAGATACCATACTGCTCACAAATGTATTTACTTAAATATCCTCTAGTTTTTATGAGCAGTGTATTTGGATTGAACTTCATTTTAGCACAGCAGTGACATGTGTTAACACAATAGAGTGTGTTTTATTTCATTTATTTTCTTCTTCTGTTTTACTGGTACCAGAGCTGATATTCAAACACTTTGTCATTACCAGAGGATAGGAATAGTTGTGGCTGAATGAAAACTAACACACCAAAATTAACACCATAAGTTACCAGTGAATGATAGAGAGGTGATTTGTTAGTAGGGCAGCAGTGATATTGTTGGAGAATTGTAGTTTGTATGAATCATAGGTAAAACTTTTTTTTTTTTGCTTTATTTCCTTATTTATTTGTAATACTCGCTGCAGAATTGAAAATCACCCACCAACTTGTATATGGAAATTCACTGGGTGTAGAAACTGGTTCAACTGAGGTTGACAAAAGACTTGTAGTCTCTAAGTTTACACAACTACATGTAGTTGAGTTGATTAACGTAGGCTATATATGACCACAGTGTGGGTTTTTTGTTTGTTTGGTTGTTTTTTTGTCTCTGCATATGTGTACATTTAAAAAGTGCAAATACAGTTAATATACCTAATGGAATAGTAGTTGAGTGTTATGTTTCTACTGCTGTGTGTCTAATAACCTAGCAACTAGGCAGATGTACTTTAGTTAGAGAACAGTCGGTCTGCTTTTTAACACATTTTCAAGGCTCAAAACCTGCATTATGCATTCCTAACCCTAGGAAATTGTTGTTCTCTTTATGAATACTGTTTTCTGAGGTCTTACAATTTGATAGGATTGGGTAGTGTATTCAGTTGAATATGGATTGAAAATGATACTGTGTTTTATACAACGTCCCAGGTTCATTGGAATTGGGGTTGTAGCTACACCCTCTGGAAATCAAGCTATGAATGGGATACCATCTCCCCAAATCCCGTTGCTGGCTTAGGCTTAGGTGGTTATGCTACTCGAGAATCATTTCTTGTCCTTTTCAAAATGTTGCATAGCTGTAGTGTTTGTATGCTGCACAAACATTTAGTAACATGTGAGATGATGAAAGTTCAAGGACATGACTCTCATTGGACCTCTGTAGTCTGGTTTTAAAACAGAGCAAATTTGGTGCAATAAAGTGAAAGTGCTGAAATCCTCATAAGAACATAGGTCATTCACAACTTGCCCCTCTAATCCATCAACATACCCCATTTCTTATCTACCATCATCACAACCTGAGAGACATGTTCATTAGCAGAGTAACACGGTGTAGCAGATGGGCAAGCTCTGCTGGTAAACTCACTGAAATTGCTGCTACTATTTACATTTTTTACTTTATTTTAATTAGTCCCAAAAGTATGTAGCATATTTAAAGCTTTTGAGCTTATTTGCCCTTAATCATGACAATTAGCCATTTAAGCGCACAGAATGCAGTTAAAATATGCCATGTCTAATTCATGACAGTTTACCGGCATATGCCAACCAAACATATGGTGAGTTCAGTGCACTTCAAATCACTTTCAGTTCCTCTTGATTGTGTCATTTGCAACTGACACACCCCAGTTCACTTACATGTCCATATAAATAAGAAAGCCTTAGAAAAAAAGTTTAAATAGTTTTTTTTTTGCAAAATATTTAAAATAAAATATTATTACAATTCCATAGTTTTAGTATTCGTCAAAAACGTTTTGATGTTATCTGTATTGTTTATTTCACTTTTACTGTGGATCAGTTATCAGTAATGTGATCAAGTATACATGCAAGTATAGATGACCCCAGGAATAATCAGATTTTTACTTTGCAACCAGCCAGTGATCTATGTGACATAAACTTTAAAATTTAATATTAAATAATCTAATTATTTGTTTTCTGAAGTATATACTGCATTTCAGAGTCTTTTCCATCCGTTTAGCAGGAGCTCTGTTTAATTCTAGGGTTGTCACATTTAAAAAGCATCTATGCAAATTATCGCAAAAGAAGATACTTTTTTATAGAAGACCTGGCAACCATGTTCTTTTTTCCGCTAGTCACTTTTGTGTATGGGCAGACTAATAAAACTCACTTGAAATTAGCTAACTGGTATACATGCACTGTGAAATCTGATTTCTGGGATAAATACAGCTATCTTGATCAAATAATGAATATGACCAGATTATTAAGTGCATATAAACACATTTAATGATTTAAAACAATGTTATTTTTGTATTAATATCCCACTCTTCCATCAGTGATTCATATGAACATTATTGTCGGCTGAAACAATTTACCATTACACCTTCTGAATGTCAATAGTGTTATTTGCACATTGTGCGTGTGTGTCTAAACAAGTGAAGGAAATGCATTGTTCTTGACATTTCCATATTACTGTTCTGTGCAATTCAATTCATCAGATACATTTTATGTTTTTAAAATGGTTAAACAGTGAAAAAATAATACAAGCATGAAACAAGTCATGTGTTGACCAAAATCTAATAGAAATAAATAATATTATTTTGTACAAATGACTATGCTTTACCAAATGTCATAAAGAGTATAAAAACATGGTTCATTCATAATATGGTTAATTTGTTGCCTCCTTATGAAAGAGTGTAGAGTCCAGTGACTCCTGCATCTAAGAGTTGATAGGCAGAAGCTTATAGCCTCAGCAAGGCAGACTAACTAAACCAAAGAGATTGACCATTTGCAGTAATCCTTAGTTGAATTGATGTTGCCGTATAGGAATATATAGATATTAATGCAGGTCTGAAAGCAAAACTCATTTGAAACATTGTAAAATTTGAAAAAGATAACCAAATCTTTGAATTTAAAGACAGCCAGTTTACAGTCCTTATGTACAGTCCAGTGGCCATATTCAGTATAATTAAGAAATAATGAAGGCCACTATGCTATAAACTGACCAGGGATGGTTTTCTGTGCTTTTAAAAATAGAAGATCAGCATTGAATCACTGTCTGTCTCTGGGAGATGAACTGGAAATTTGTCTTGCTTGTCTTGCAAGTACCTTTAATGACTTATTAATGAATGTCTGGTGCAGCTGAATGCTAATGGCAGTGCTGTTAATTTCTCTGCCAATCTCATTAGGTAAAGTTAAAGTTAACGAACTTTTGCTGATCAGAGCTGAGCTCCTCGGTCTCTAAGGACATGTCTCATTGAATTACCTTTTACTGCATTAGAAGTTTGTAGAGTATAGTGAGTAAATGGGCTCTTTAGATATTAACTGATAGACAATTTATACATTATTACCATCAGTCATTAGTTTAACATTTCAGTTGGGTGTAGGATTTGGGTTTCAGTAATGAGTGTAGGATCGAGCGGAAAAAAAATGTGTGGGGATTGAGGATAAGCAGCTTGAATTAAGATTCTTATGTTTAACTTTGTTCTAACAAAATGGAAAAAAATCTTATTGACATCTCAGTGCCTGGTGTTTGTAGCTGTTCTTACATTTGACTTGAAAGTTGACAAACACACATTTTGACAAATCCCATTTAATTTAGATTGATCTTTATCATCTACATTTCCCTCCACATGCCACAGCAAATTCGGTGCCATTTATCTGATAATAATAGCATTAAAACAGGTTAATTTGTCTGGTTTGATGTCTTGCTTGAATTAAGGCTCTTTTTAAAAGTTGCTTGAGGGTATAAGAGTGTCCAAGTATCACTTTATAAATGTGAAAGTCTGTTTTTTACATTTAGCTGGTTTGTATAAGTATAACAGTTTTCAAGGTACACTGCAAGAGGAGGTCAGACACCAAACATATTTTGGCTGATCGACTATGTGTATTTTATTTTTAGCCAAGTTGAACCTTAATTGTGTAACAAAGTCAGCCTTCTCTGAAACCTAATTATCAAAGTCTTGTTTTCTTTGCAATTTCAGCCTTAAAAACAGGCACTCATGTAGGTCTGCTCCTGCTCTCCTCCTGTCCCCCGTGTATGGAGCAAGTAGAAGGGAAAGCTTGGATAACTTATTTATGGAAATGGCGATAGATTGAAGGCACTGAGATGTAAAATGGAGACTGACCTTTCCACAGCTAAATAATAAGTTTCCGTATTAGCTTTATGCTGTAATTACGTCTTAAACTTGACAGTACTCTTTAAAATGTGGTAATTAAACCTGAGAATGACACAAAATGCTTTAAATATCAAACCAAGTTATTAGTTACTGATTCTACAAATGTGTGATGTTTTTGATGGGGATGCTAAGACATTCTTTGTCTTGTATTCTCTGATAATGATTTCGTGGTTGCATGAAATAGCTGAAAAAGGTAATCTATAGCTACATTAAAGAAAATGCTCCAAGCAGCTCAAAACAAAAATAAAAACATTTTAGGTGTGATTTAAATGACTGACTGTTACAACCCTTGTTACAGATTGCTTGAATTTGTTACAGATTGAATTTGCATCTGCCTCGCTGCGGATTGGCGTGCATAACACGTGTTTGTGCCAATCTAGCCAATTGTATCAGAGGTCAATGACTACACTATTCCTATGACCTCTTAAGTTGTTTTGTGAGAGAAGTGATTAGCTTTGTGTTGATTGTGATGATTGCTTGTACCACCACACTATTAAAACATGCATGATGAGTTAAAGTCAACTTTAAAAATCAGTTTTTACAGATTGCCAGTTAGGTAGCCGTTTGGCCAACAAACATGACTAAGTAATGGTCAACAAAATGTAATTATTAGAGTTATTAAAAGAATTGCTTTGTGATGTAAGGTTTAAAATTGATCAACTTTACAATACTGTGTATACTAGTGTATATTATACTGCTCATAAAAATTAGGGGGTATTTAAAAATGAAATATTTTGTGAGCAGTCTATATTTGCAGCACTGACACATTCTGTGCTTCTTTTTTCAATTTGTCTCAGGTAAATACCAGTTGTCTCCCACTGTGAACATGCCTCAGGATGACACAGTTATCATCGAAGACGATAGGCCACCTGTTCTTCCTGCTCTCTTGTCTGACCAGTCATCTTCTAGCTCCCACGATGACATGGGTTTTGTTATGGAGGGATCTACATCTTGGGTCAAAGATGTTCCAAATCAAGATATGAAGTAAGTTCTTCTTATTTACTTGTTAGCATGGGTTACTACTGGAAATCTGTGTTTGCATGCTGAAATGCACTAAATGTAACTGAGAGAAACACTTAAACCATTTTAATGTGTCAAATGCTTTATCTCCAAGTATGCTATTTTGTGTAAGAGAATGCATCAAACAGAAGTGCAGACATTCAATACAAATCAATTTACTTAATAAGTACTCTTTAATATTAACATGTTATCTATATGGCACTTATAGTACTTATCTATACATTTACATGTAGTTGTACTTATATTAATGCAAAAGAACAATTTACTGGATACATAACACATGAATTACGGTCGAATATTAATTTAAAAGCAAATATTTCTTTGAAGAGATACATTTTTGTAAACAGATGAAATATTCAAATGCTACACATAGTGGGAAAATTCAAAAGTCCTGTGCAGAAGAACTTTCTGCATTGTATCTGCTATGCTTTTTTTATAAGCTTTGTGTATATAATGCTTAAGCCTTTAGCATAAATCCATTATTTCCAGTTTCCTCGGACAGGATTAACCCCCAGTTTCATAAAAAGCATTTCAATGGGAAAACACAGTTTAGATTCTAAAGTAGTCCAAGTTTAGACTTAATATATGTCTGGGAAACTGAAGTTTATAGTTTTGTTTATGTATTTTGTATATTGCCTTACCGTTAAGATCATGTTTAACTTTGTATTGTAATTTGAGTGTAGTCAGAAACATGCCATTTCAAAAGAAGTTTGCTTTGGAAAAAACTTGGATGTGAATCTCATCAGTCCAATTTAAGATGAAGTGCTTAAATTTAAAGTGCTTGCTTAGTGCCCTCCATGATGTCTTCATATATACAAATACTGCATTTAAAATATTTTCTATGTTATATTCCGTTAAATGCAACTTCCATGCAAAAAAAAAAAAAATAAAAATAAATGCACACCACACATGGTTAGGCTGTAGCACTGCACCTTTTTATTGAAATATGAATGCAAATGAATTCAGTTTGTGGATTGTCTCTGCCTGTGTGTATGTACTTCATTTTGAAATTAAAGTGATTCATATCATTTTATTCAACTAAGGATTTTTTAAATTTGTTTTTAAGTTCGTAAGGTACGTAACTTATCTGTAAACTACCTGAAATATCGTACTCGGATTCTGACAGATCAAACCAATTATACCTTTATAAAATCAGTTAAATAAAATGGGTTGTGAAGTGTTGGATGTAATCATACTAACAGAAAATCAAACTTGGCTGACGTTCAGGTCGGCTAAAAAACTGATTCTAATTTTGCTGCTGGCAGCTTGTTTACAACAAATTGATTTTTGTGCCAACTGGAAATTTTCTGCTGTAGTTTTTGTGACAACAAACAATTTATTCATTAAGGGCAAACAACAAAAGTGTAGATGTGTGTTACATAATGACGATAATTGGCTTTTACTGGTAATGTATTGAGCGCAGGAGGGTAATAATGCATTTGGCTATAGATTTCACTTACTGAATAACGTGTAGATGAACTTCCTTTAACTTTATCTTACTCTGCTTCTGGATATTAATTTTTACGCCTTTAGCTTTAATTGGAGACAAATTTAAATCACCTCATCTCCAGGCTCAAACCTGACTCTTAATACACTAAGTCCTTCTGATATACATAATTATATACAAGAGACCTGCAGTAAGTTACAAATCCTTGACCTGCATTGTATACAGTACAGTGTAACATATTTATATATACACATATGTGAGCAACAATACGTACTGCTTTATCATTACATAAAACACACTGGAACTTGTAAATAACAATACAGTTCCTCACTATTTCAACTCTCGAGTTCTCGCCAATTTCCTTAAACTTTACATTTAAGTAATATAACATTTATTCAAACAACAACAGTGTTAGGAAAGTTAAGTCATTAATATATTATCAAATGCCTTTCTTAAAAATAATATAAGCAATTAAAAAAGCACACATTGAGTTTTTACAATGAGGGAATTTGCTATATTTTTCTTGTTCCGTATGATGAAGAACAGAATCTTTTGTATCTTGTTGAAGAAATTTGAGGATGTCACTGTTTAGAAAGCTGCTACTCATAATTAGCTATTTTCTGACTTTTTATAGGTCAGTTGATTCAAAATTCAGAATAAATGAAAATAGATTGAAATATTGTCTGGTGCACCTTTGGGAATACTACAAAGCTTATCATAACAGATGGAGTTAAAGACAAGATAGTTAACATAACTTAATGGAACTTTTTAGTATGTGTACAAAACAGGTTGCTATATCTGCAGATTTTCACTCCAACCAATTAGGGCTATATCTCATACAGATGAGTAAAATAAGAGTGATTATATTTAGATATACTTTATTGTCAAAGCAGTTTAATTTTTATGTTTAATGACAGCTATATGTTGTTATTTATGCGTGCAACTTGGTAGAGCTTTTATTTGCATCACAGCAATGTGTTCAATAGTGGACACATCCCATAGTAGGTCAAATATCCCACTATATTTTAATGTTGACAACATTCTAGCACATTAGCTAATGGTGAAATCCACAATCCAAGTAATGATTCTTCCTATTCTTCCTGTGTTTTACACATATGCACATGAACATAGTTACTGTATGTTGCTGTAACTATAGTATTACTCAAAAGTTTGGAAACTTTCATTTTTTTTATAAACAAACTTAAATAAAGGGATACATATTGTTCATTTGTTCCAGAAGGCGAGTTCCAATAATTAGCACTTTTCCCATAAGGAATTATAACAAATTAATCCACTTCAGAAGATCCACATTGTATATGGCATGCTATGCACTAATTAAGCTGTATTTTATACTAATAGACTATATATTGTATACACAGACAAAAATATAATTAAAAAAACAATTAAACCTTAAATCTTAAAATGTAAATCATGATTACAATTACTTGTTGACGTCACATGTTTGAAATCACATTATTATTTAGTTTGTTTGTGAGGTTAATTCAACTCATTACTAGCTCTAAATTCCCTCCCTCCAAGTATTGGTATAAAGTGGTGCAGTCTTGAAATGCAAGAATATATGTTTATTAACAATTAAAATGAAGACAAAGCATGAAATATCTCAGCGTTATACTGTCTGCAATTAAGTAAAACTCAAAGTGAATGTAAGAAAATACTTCTATACTGCGCCATTTTTTTTCTGATGTGGGGTTGTATATATAGTCTATGCACTGCATGTGTGCCAGTGAAGTAAGTAATCTATCCAGTAACCTGGCAAATAAGTGAATATAATCAAATATCATCCAAGAAGAGTATTTATTTACATTACTGACACAGCTCCTAGCAGGAACATCCTTTGCTATTAACATTTATAAGATCAATTTATTTGTTTTTCTGTTTTTTATATGCACTTTAAATGTTCCCTCTACATTCACACTCATTTACACAGAGCTGTGTTTTATGTAGTATTTGTTAGGTTGTGAGAAAGTTAATCTGTCTACTCATATTTGTCCTTTATACATTGTAATACTATCCGTTGTCCTTGGAAAAATCCTTTACATCTATCACAGCCTTTTCAGCATAATTGTTGTCATTGACACTGTGACATGTCCTCGTTAATGAGCTGCACAAAGATTATTGGTGTTTAATGTTTCGCTATGCATTATGTATAGAG
>JAUZST010015516.1:0-10175 GCA_034779995.1 Parotocinclus haroldoi | reverse complement strand
GCGCGCGCGCACACACACACACACACACACACACACACACACACACACACACACACACACACACACACACACAATATGAATTTCAAATAACAACCTATAGATTGAAAGCTCTTCTCCAGAGCAAATGAAGTATTCCTCTTGTTTTACTCCGAAGCCTAGCTCATTACAATCTTTCACCTGAAGGGCTTAACGCTTGTGAACACAAAAACCATTCCAAAGCCATTACTTGACACAGCTTGGCACCAAAAAATGTCCAGCACAATTTCCTTAAAAGGCAGTGCTCAGTGAAGCCGAATTGTCACAGACTAGCCTAAAGGAGCAGATCATTAAAGAACTTAAAATAATATGCACCAAATGTCAACGAGCAAAAGGATTTTTGCCGCTGTTCGTTGGATTAATGTTGGCTCAAGGTAGCCGAAGAGTGAGAGAAACCGAGGTGTTGTTTTAGGAATTATACAATGACCATATATAACATATCAGCAATTGACCCTAAACATTTCAAACACTGATTTATTCGTTTTATTATACCCTCTTATAATACAGAGGTCTCATGGTCATGACATCAGTAATTATTATTAGACTCTGTGCTCCTAACCAATAAGTAACTACATTTTCTCTTTTCCCTCTGAGCTGTTATTCCGGTACCAGTTCCAACACAACACACTTAGATGCTCCTCCACCTCAGCATCGCTCTACTGGTCTTTATCAACAAAAACCAGTACCCCCAGAGTGCGTTAACTCCCTCCATCATTTAGTTATCAGGAGACCATGTGTCTCCATGGATTTCCTGCTGAGGATTCTATATTACTAATCTTTTACATTATTATTATTATTATTATTTGCTTAATTTTACCATTAACACAAACTTAACTATTTCAGTTAACATCTAGAAATTTTCCTTGCCATTGCCGCCTTTGCTCAATTTGGAATTGGCCTTTGAAGATAACATAATATGGTAAAGCTGCTTTGAGACAACGCTCCATTGTAAAAATAAATGTATAAATAATTTGACTTGACTTTCTCACTGGTTTTAATTCCAATCTTTGTGATCTTTAGCGTGTCGTAATCCCCTTCGGAAAAAGACGTTTATTGGCTGTTACCCTTTTGTTCCTGATCAAGCTTCTATTGACCGTAGAGACATTTTACATCACAGCCATAAGATTTGAAATATTATGGGCTGGCTGTACAGTGACAAATCCGTTTGCAGAGTCATGCAAAATCGGAGCTTTTCCACTATCCGACTACCCAAGTCTCCCTATATTTATGACACAGTACACCGTCGCTGACCTGTGGCACTGCTTTTCTTTGGTGTGTCCCAACCCCGATGACCCTAAAATCAGCACAAAATGACACTATTAACTACGCGTCCCTTCTAAAGTAGAAACAAAGCCTTTGTTCGCACCTCAAAGCTCATCAATTAGAACTCACAGGACAGGCTGTAAGAAAAGTCTCCACAAAGGGGCTGTCAGTTATTAAGCCACCACTAAAACTTTGACAGTTGAGGAGACTTTTCTGTAGGCAGAACCGAGGAAGGAGCTATTTGTGGATGTTCAGTGTGTCAAAAGATGTCGCACTGAGGCTGGCGCGACCCCATCATGCACCGTGGGGGGAACACATTTTTCCCCCCCATTTCAGAGCGTGTCATTTAGGAGATTAAATGAGCTATTCCCGGATTTCCAAGGAAAAACAGCTGACAGCTGTATGGTTGGACTGTTTCCTTGTTATAGAATGAACAACGGATGAACACAACGTTACTAATATGCACTATAATGATGAAAATAATCACACTTACAGTAAACCTAATACTTCACAGTAAATAAATACTTTACTTCTGTTTGTTTGTAGCTTATATTACACAAACATAAAACAACAGAATCTCTCTGAAGGCACTAACTGAGCGTTTACCCAAATATCTATTCGGCCAATCACACGGCAGCTACTTAATGCATTTAGCCATGTATACATGGTCAAGACAAAAGTTCAAACAGAGCATCAGAACGCGATAGAAGGGTAATACAGTGTTCCCTCGCCACTTCGTGGTTCGACTTTCGCGGACTCGGTGGATCGTGAGTTTTCAAAAAATATTCATGGAAAAATATATCGCGGATATTCGCGGTTTCCCGGAACTCGATCTGCACATGCGTAGTACGTGTGGTATAGTTCATTTAGACATATACATGTATTTGATGAACTTTTACGTTAAAAAAAAAAAAATCATGACATTTATTGAAATATATTTTAAATATTAATTCTAACAATCAAGGAATGGTATAAAACATAAAATATTACGATTTACAGTAAATAGAGTATTTACTCAGTGGATGAATACTCACCAAAAACAAGAAGTAAGACTAGAGCATCGGCCGCCTGAGTCGCTACTTGCCGACATGACGAGTTTTTATCTGCGGTCCTGGACCGTAACCGTAAACGAGGGAACACTGTATATGAGGTTAGAAAGGTAGCATGGTTGTCTGTATTTCCGAAACGTCTCATCGACTGGGAAGTTTACCAAGAGTGAAAATATCCAGTGAGCGGCAGTTCTCTGGGTGAAAACGCCTTGATGATGCCAGAGGAGAACAGCCAGACTGGTTTGTGCTGATAGAAAGGCAACAGTACCTCAAATAAGCACTCATTACAAATGAGGTACGCTAAGGAGCGTCTTTGAATGGACAGCACTCTGAACCTTCAAGCAGATTGGCTACAACAGCAGAAGATCACTCCAGGTGCCACTCCATAACATGCATAACATACTCACCCAAACAGCCCCTATTTTTGTGAGCTGTATAACACGGAACAGATTAATCACATAACACAGCCTGTAATGCATAAGAGAATAACGGAGTCTACACCTCTCATGGGTTCACAAAAACTGGCCAGCTGGGATTGGAAAAGTGTTGCCTGTTCTGATGACGAGATGAGATCAGATCAGATTCAGATTGTAGAGCCACAATTTGATGTAAACAACATCAAAGCCTGGTTCGATCCCGCCTTGTATCAACACTTCAGGCTGCCGGTGGTGTAATGGTGTGTGGGATGTTTTTTTGCCATAGTATACCTTAATACCAATTTTGTTTAAACACCGCATAATACTGTTACAGTATATTGTTGCTGACCATGCCCCTCCCTTTATGACCACGTTTCTGTACAATAACTTGCCCGAAAACTCAAAGCTCAAATCAACTGCAACTGGTTTCTTGTGTTCACTGCACTCAAGTGGCCTCCACAGTCAACAGATCTCAATCCAGCAGAGCACTTTGCATGTGGTGGTATGGGTGTGCAGGCAAAAACAACTGCAGCGGCTGCGTAATGTTTTTGTTAATATGGACCAAAAGCTTTGAGGACCGTTTCCAGCATCTTGTTGAACCTACGACCAGTACTAACAAGCTGTACCTAATAAAGTGACCAGTGAGTGCATCTGGTCATGGATGTCGGCTCAAAAATGACAGCTGAACCCTCCAGAAGGGACATCCTTACAATCAGGATCTCATCTGGTACTCAACTCTCCTAGAACCACAGTTTCTCTGCTCAGGTCGTTCCACGTCATGCAGGCATCTTCTGTACAACGTCAGGAAAACTCAACCAATCCCTGTCCTGCCACTCAGAAGCTTGTGCAGCCTCTTGTTATATCTAAACCAGATTGCTTCAGTGCTTTCCTCTCAGGCGTTCCCAGGAACACACTCAAATCCTTTCACGCTGACAAAAGTTCCCTCTTCTCTCCCCACTGTTGCATTCCCTTGTCAGGCTCCCTGAAGATGCTGCTGATTCAAAACCCCTGAAACTCTTCTACAAAGCTAAAACTGGACCAGCCCTTTCCTAATTTGAGCCTGCTCTGTACCTCGTACCCTTGGACACCTCAGCATGGAGCCACCCTTCAATATTAAAGCAAGACCAAACCTTGAGAATCGTGCCTCTGTGCTGGCAAGCGGGTGGTCAGATGAACTTCCTTTGGACAGGATTTCTTAATGGAACGAAGACTGAAGACTCGGCTTTGAGCTCAGCACTTAAGCGAAGACAGATTGCACTTACACGCTTAAATTATTTAAAACTCCTTTTACTCTTCCTGGCCTTTAATCGCTATTTTGTTGGTTTTACCTACATCCACATGGAGATCTGAAGCTGTTGGGGTTCTGAGCGGGTGTGAAGTGAGAGTACTAAAAAAAAAAAAATCTACAAAACACAGAGTTGGATGGTACGGATGTTCTCGTACCGAAAGACCATCTTCAGATAATAGCGCTGGTGGTGGCAATGTATTTTACAGTAGGCAAATGACAGTATTTACATCTTAGTACCAAAAAAAATGAACCAATCAGAACATCAAA
This sequence comes from Parotocinclus haroldoi, assembly GCA_034779995.1. Taxonomy (NCBI): domain Eukaryota; kingdom Metazoa; phylum Chordata; class Actinopteri; order Siluriformes; family Loricariidae; genus Parotocinclus; species Parotocinclus haroldoi. Next base: position 5,856 of record JAUZST010015516.1, on the reverse strand, counting down.
CCTTGACAACTTTTCCCACAAAGCAAACCAAAAATTGCAGCCGTTCACAAGAAATAATACAATATGTTATTGTACCTTACAATATAGAATAACAAATCCAATATGATTTCAGCCAAACCATTTATATGCATGAAACTATAGGTGTGAAGTACTGAAGGGGTTTGGGGTGAGCATTATTGAATTCAAGATAAAAGCCTTTCAGGGCAATTCGCAGGTGATTAAAGAAGTTGCGAAGGTATGGATGGAGCTGTTATTATTAATGGATTTGCAAAATGTGTTTCTAAATCTATAAAAGCTATAAAAGAGTCCAAAGAGGAAACGGAAAAGCCCGTTTATAATATTAAAAAGCATTACATATGACACCCCGTGAAATAAACTGTCCCACTGTCAAATACATCATGCAATAGTTTCCATCCATCCCATCCATCCTCTTCCACTTAATCCACACGGGGTCATGGGCCACCCGGCGCCCACCCGGCAACTCTGGGTAATAGGGCAATAACAACCCTAGACCGGGCGCCAATTCATCGTAGGACACACACATGTACACACACACACACACACACACACACACACACACTAAGGGACACTTTAGAGACCGTATAGTGTGTTTATAGTGTATATAAACACATACTATTAGCATAGTTGCAACAAATAAACAAATCATGACAACGTTATGCTAAAGATGGAAGAGACAAAGCCTTCTGATCTAAATACCTCTGACTATAAACCCGGAAACGAAAGATACATTGGACAAAATCATAACCTCCACTCACAACACACAAAACAACACTTTGGTTTCTCTCTCTCTCACACACACACGCGCGCGCACACACGGACGCACCGACGCACCCGATCACGAACAAAACATTCTTACCTTTCCCACTCGCAGTGCTCCTGGACCTTCCTCTGCACCTGCCCCAGTTTGGGCTGTGAGGTCAGCTGAGTCACTCCTTTAACTGAAACACCTTCCAGAAACACTGCGCCCTAAAAGACGAAACGAAAACAAGAAGCATGTAGAAAACGCTGAGCTGTACACCAGGACGTGAGGACATGGCGACAGTAGGGGCCAATACTTTGGGAGGACAGAGCGCTTTTTAACCACCTTTAAGCAAACCGACTGGCTGAAAGTGCACACGAGGATATTTTGTCCACGGCGCCATGCTTTGCGCAGGTACTGAAGAGGTGGGGTGTGCTACAGCCGTGTCATGCGTGCTGCCGGGTGAGCCGGCGCTCTCACACAAACGCACACCAGCCCTCATTAAATGGCCCACTGCCCACCCTGCATCATCCTGTTCAGTCTGCATCTCCAAACTGAAACTATAGCTGAAGCTATAAAAAGCAAAGCCTTTTAAATTCCTCCATTCTAATCAGGTACCATACATCATCTAAAGTTTCTTTGTAGAACTGTCATGGACGCATTCCCTGATTCCCCTGTAGAACTTTCATAAACACTTGGATGGAAGCCTGGCTAAAGAAACAGCGGAGCGGAGAGAGGAGAGAAGTTCCTACACATGGTCATTATGCCAGTGCAAAAACAGTAGTATATCTAATCTAATGGTGGTCCAAGACTTTTGCGCAGAACTGTATGCGAAAATCAAGTTTGTGCCGTGGCATTGTTTGTGCTCCGCAAAAACAATCCAGATCATTTCCAATGATGTAAACATGTCCCAAGCTGTCAGGCTAACGACGGAAAGAACAGTAAACAACGGGGAGGAAAATCCACTTATCTGGTGGAAAACACACGGCAGGTGCTTCCCCACGATGGAAAAGCTAGCATGCATCCAGCAGCACCACATCACTACAGCAGATGATTCTGCAGCCTCCCGCACTCTGTAAATCGGGAAATAGTGGGCGCTCATTGTCCTTAAGATAAAACTTGATTCACGTCCTGAAGCCAAGTTTGAGAAATTTCTGTAATCAGTGTTCTGTAACAAGGCTCGGCTTATTTGATCTGACAAACGATTCCTCCTAATCCGATCCACTAATCCTATCGTTCCATTCTAGCTCGATTTGATTACGCGCAGTCTAATGCCCCACACTGATCAAATGCACCATTTTGCTGACATTTGATTAAACAAGTAATAATGAGAACCACAATGCATCCATGTTTTTTAGATTTTTACGAGTTTACTGTACTACGTGGAATTTACTAAGGGAATTACGCTGAAGTGAACGACAAAGAAAAGGCGACAAATAAGGTGAGGCTGGATTTGCTTTAAACATTACAGCACATTTGTCACCCATCACGAGCTGCTGATTAGATTTTTTGATCGAAGTTACAGATTTAAGAGCTTATTTAGAGTTGTTGATCCTCTCAAGGAAGACTGCCTGATTCTGGGTGTTGTGCTTACATTGAACAGCTATGAACTCCTCCTCAGAAAATAAAGATAATTAAGTCTCTTTGTGCAGGATATGGCTTCAAAGACATATTTCAATATGTCCTGTGAGCAATATACATTGTATGCGAACTCGTTACGACACAGCCGCTTAAGGGAAGTGCGCAACATCTGGAAGAGCAAGAACTGCTCAGAAAGCGGTTAAGTGTGCAAAGCAAGACCCTCGGATCACTGCCTTTGGATGGTACCTTAAGAAACTTTGGTACCAGGGCTGTGGTGCACTGGGAGCTTCACAGCAAGTGAAGAAATTGAAGCTGAAGGGACTCTCAAAATGACCACCAGACCATCCAAGTAGAGATTTACCCTAGACGCCCTTATCCAGAGCAACTTACGACCGATACGGTCTTTCAATCCAAGCAATGGTGGGTTAAGGGTCTTGCTGAAGGACCCAACCGGGGCAGCTTGGTGGGATTTGAACCCCACCAAGTACCTTAACCCCTAGGCTAGCGCAGTCCCCTCATTACTGGCCTAGTCCAATTCCTCAATCATACACCTCCCCTACCATACCATACCCACCAAGGGCCTCAAGCGTCTCGTTAAAACTCGCTTTGACTTCCTCATAACAAGCAGAGGGCCAATATACCGCAAGAATAAATCCCAACGACAGGGAAGTGATACTTTGTTCGGCCTCCTCCCCATGGACTTTTGGATTTCAACGGCCTGTTTCACGGAGCGTAACGCGGTCACTAAAATGTGCATACCTATACTAATTGATGCTCCACCCCTTCCCTTAGCCTACAGAGCCTCTTAATACTCCATATGGATAGGACATGATCGATTCAAAAAGAAACAAGACCGGTCTGCAAGGTCAAACATCTTCCCACACGGAGACAAGAACCTCTGCCAAGCAGGGAGTGGAACTAGACTACCATTAATAATCAGGACAGTCAAACCAATCTCTGACGATTAAAAGCACCTGCGTCTCGCATGATCTGTTTTCCATGCTCATCTTGGGATATACAACCTTGTGATTTCATTACAGGCTCCACATGGGACATCCACGGAGGCCATGTTAAATTACCTATTCTAATGAGACAAGAGGAAGCACTTGCAATTATACCACGATGAGGTCTTCATTAGATAAACAAGGGGCATAAGAGATTCAAGATTACAGCCGTGTTTTATGGATTTCTCCATTTGTATGAGACAACAAGACAACAAAGCAGGCTCTTGCCAAAGTCACTTACTGGTGTTACTGGTTTATCTGAAGTCCAATAGAAAACCGTGAAGCAAGTCGGAAAAAGGCTTCTTTACCAAGTGAAAGCTGTTGCTGTTTGCAACTTTATCTGCGAGTACGACTGGCACCAGAAATAAAAAGGCCTTTAAATAAAGGGGGATGAGATTAAAATACGATCAGTCAGCACCACCAAAAAAAAAGCAGACGTCCACAGGATGGTGTGATGCAATTCAAACACGGATCAGTCATCGAACGCACGGCACCTTTTGGGCACAACAACTAAGACATGACGAGATTACTGTCAACAGGCATGAAATTAACTTTGTAACCGTTTTTTAAAATCTAGCAATCCGTCAGCATTTTAAGCAGTCACACCCTCACAAACCGAAATGCAACAATACAAGAGCATCTGACACTTTTCACTGGGGAGAAATTGTTTTTCTTCCAGTCATCAACCATTATCTAGGACAGACACGGCTGCGTACCCATGGCTGTTTCCTTAAATTGCTACGCCAATAAAATAAGTCGCGTGGAATAAAATTGAATTAATCCTCCATTGTTGTAGTCGGTCTAAAAAAAAAATGTTTTGGACTGAGTGTGTGACGTAGAAACGCAATCAATCTCCATGGTCTATGCACAGACCTTGCCTAAAACCAGTCAAAACTTCAATACAAAAAAAAAAAAAAAAACTTAGAGGAATTCGGAGGAACATTCAAAACGATGTGCATTCTAAAAACGTCTGGATCTGAAAAAAAATGGCCTGAATTAGGTTGAGGTACACGGTTATCAACAAATATCAAAATAATGATAAGTGACAGTACAGTATAGTATAGTATAGTATAGTAGTTATAGTTTTGGAAGCGAAGTCAAAAGACAAATTGCAACCCATTTCTTGGCAACATTACTGGACCGGTTCCATTGTTTATTTCTTACACTGTAAATAAAACACACAATAAAACTGTACGTACTGTTCTCGTTAGTGGCAACAAACTGAGCTCCACCTGCAGGTGTGGAAAGGATTTTCTCCAGTTTAAAAAGGTTCAGGTCTTACACCTGCAACTCAATGGGCCAAGACCGCCTAAGCAGCCCAGTTCTGCTGGCCATTGATGTGACACTGGTCATGTCCCTGGAACCGACGCCTACTTGGTTTTCGTAAAAAGGTACAACGGGCAGAATTTACGGATGAATAAGCTGATACATTTTCCGATGTAAGCTGACATGAGCTTCCCCTCTTTGAAAGATCAGCATCCGCCACTGGTACCATCATATTTATATTTAGAGCATTTAGCATAGACCTTTATACAAATTAACTTAGAACTAAGAACTAATAAGATTCTTACTTATGAGTGCTTGGCAGCTCTGGGACTTGAACCTTTAACCTTGTGGTCAGTAGTGCAGTATATTAATGGCTGAGTATAAAAAGCCAACATACAAGACAAATTCCAGCCCTGGCTTTAAATCAAGGCACTCAAACACCTTCCAGAGTGTTCCACAACAAAAGCTAACAACTAATCCAGACATGTGACCATAATGAGTTCTGGCAGCAAAATCTCACCAGTTTCAGCTTCTCCTTTTTCTTCTTGCCTGGATTAGAACCTGATGAGCTTGGTCCGGAGTCTTGCCCGATCACATTGCCATCGTCATCAACGGCATCACTGCCATCTTCGAAACACCAATCAGGGAGCTCTGGAGCCGAAGGAGCGTCGTCCACGTCGCCATAGCGACGAAAGAGCTCTTTCAGGTAGTCTTGTTTGTAGATGCCAGGAGAGCGGGAGTGAGCGAACGCTGCTACGGCAGCCTCAATGCTAAAAAGCACAAAGTAGCACTCGATCAGTATGATGAAACAACAAACCTCATCTGTTAGGCGTTCTAATTATTACAGTTACTAATTAAAGACTTTATGAATCAATCTTGAACTGATTTTAATCCATAGTGCTGCCAAACCAAAATGCCCAGTTTCATCAAGTTCATAACAAATATAATAACAAAATATTCAGTCTGACACTAAAGAATGTTTTCTTCTTTAACACTCCATAACCACAGAAGTGAAAAAACACACAGTTCAATGGAACTTTCAAATAAGTAAATAAATACAAAAACACCTCACACATGATGATCAGATCAATACCTTTATACACATTTAAACACATTTATTAGAGGTAATACACACACACACACTCACACACACACTCACACACACACTCACACACACACTCTCACACACACTCTCACACACACTCTCACACACACTCTCACACACACTCTCACACACACTCTCAC
>JAUZST010015515.1:0-10175 GCA_034779995.1 Parotocinclus haroldoi | reverse complement strand
ATAAGGTCCTTATATCGTAATATGTAACCTAACGGTGGCCTAAGACTTTTGCACAGTACTATATATGGGAGAGATCTCTCAGACAGCTGTAATGACCAGTCACTTCCAGCAGAGGGCGAGCCACAGACGCTCTCCTTTTGACCAGATTATAACGCACTTTTACCACTGAAATTGAAAGTAATTTTACAGGTAGGGCTCAGTGAATACTGGACAGATGGCTGTGATCGCACTCGAATAGATAATTTGGCGGCGTGCTAGAGACAAAGAAACACGAGAAGCCAGAGGCACGCAGTCAAAAGCCATTTGTTTGTCAGGAGTCTAATCCGGTTTTAAGTTCCAAATTCCAGGACAGCCACCGGTGTGCATGGGTGAAACAGATCAAGGGTGTGACCTGGGAAACCAGGAACTTGCGCTCTCGTACCCGTGGCCGAACGGCGAGATGAAGTAGATGCAGCAGTGAACGCGGTTGTCCTGGATGTTCTTGCGGTTCAGCCCGCTCTCGTCTCTGAAGTACTGCTCGAACTGCTGGTCGATGTAATCAGCCACCGACTTCCAGCTGAAAACACACAGCCCTCGAGCTCAACTACACATCCCAGAGTTCACAGCATTTCGATTGTAGGCCATCGTCATACATACGTCATAAACACAGCTGGCAGCAACACCCGAGATAAGCATCCTTCTGACCGCCGGCTAGTAATCAGCTCTTTAAAGGACAGATTCGATTTTTACAGAGGGTTTGGTAAAGCAGAGACCGTTTCAGTATAAAGAGGAATAAAATCTCCCATAGGAATAACACTGAGGTGATGTTTAGATTCAAATCCCAACCGACAAAAATTCAAATCCCAACCGACATTTTCAGACTCGGGGCTGCTGCTGCTGCTGCTGCACGGTTGCCCCTCCCCCTGACCCTATATAATCATAATACATGTTCTCCACAGACAGGCAGTGGCAGATACCACCTTGTGCCCCGCTCTGATTGAGAACCTGCCTCCCTTTTGGCCGAAACCTACACCCCAGGTCCGTCCCCCGTCCTTAAAAAAGACACTGGGATTCCGTGAAGGTTGCTGCAAAAATCAAAAATACCAACGCGTGCGTTCTGCGTCCAGAGACACTTAAGTATAGAGTTGACAGCGTTCTGAAAACTAGGCGTTACCACTCGTGGTTGTTCACGGCGTCCCCGAAGCCTGGCGTGTCCACAATGGTGAGCTTCAGTTTGACTCCTTTCTCCTCGATGTCCACCGTGTGCTTGGTGATCTCCACCGTCTGGGTGATCCGTTCTAGAAAAGGAAAGGGGGACCAAGGGGTCACATCCGAAACGCCCACGCCGGGGGGGGGGTGGAAAGTGAGGTGAGCACGCCTGGATTACCTTCGGCGTTGAGCAGCTTTCTGTCTTTGTAGAGATCCGTGAGGAACAGGCTGTTGACCAGAGTGGACTTTCCCAGACCGGACTCCCCTAAGAGGCCACAAGCGACAAGAGAGCCCAAGTGAGGAGGAGGAACGGGGTGAAATCCCGAGCGTACCGGAAAAAGGGGTGCGTCGTTTTACCGGCGACCATCAGGGTGAAGTCGAAGCCCTTCTTGACCGACTTGCGGTGCACCTGATTCGGGAGCGTCGCAAACCCCACGTACTCTTTATCCTGGTCCTGGGAAACAACGAGAGAAGGTGGGTGACAGAAAGGGACAAACGGGTGAAATACAGTACGGGTTTGGTGTAGGAGCCGTTTTTAGCTCCATGCTCACGCACACGCCTGCTGCCGGGCGGATTCCGAACCGTAAAACCTTTCATTAAACCAAAATTACAAGCAGAAGGGACCACCCCGGGTATTCGGAGACACAGCCTACACGGAGCCGACGTTCAAAACCCATCGCGGATCGAAACGCCCTGAACCGCAGGGCATCGCGTCCAAGGAGGGACAGTTTTGAGTGCTTCCAGAGCCCCGGCGTTACCTCGGTGGAGTCATACGGATCAAAGCGACCCCACGGACTCTTGGGCCTGGAGGGGCTGACGGGAGTCGTCGGATCCGCGCGACCAAACGGAACGTCGCTCTTGGGCTCTAAATCTGCTTCAGTCTGAAGATCCGAGGCAGGAACCCTCAAGCACGCGGCCGTTCCCGGGCCTTTCGGGCTCTCGCGACCGTCCGCCTCTCCGTGGGGGGCGAGCGCCGCTTCGGGAGGGTCACGTTCCATGATGTTCCCCAGCTCGGAGTCCTCGGAGTGGATGGAGGTCTGGCGGATCGGTGGGGATACGGGAAAAACGAGAGGAAACGGTTTAGTTGCGCCAGACGACGAAAGGACGGTCTTAAACAAAAAGAGGTTCAGCTCAAGGGCGACGAGGTGAGGTGTACCTAATAAAGTGGCCTGCTAAGATTACGGCCGAGGTGGATGTTACGAGCGAGCTAAGCTCACTAGTACCTGTTCTGCATCGAGCTCATTCGGACTTGGAGAAGCTGGAACGAAGTCCGGGTCAGACTGCCCCTCAACGCTACGGTCCTCCACCGTCCCCGAATGCCGACCGTCCTCCATGGATACAGGGGCAACCGTGCAGACAGGAAGGGGGATTTAAGACAGGGGGCAGGTGCCACCGGGTGGGGGTGGAGGTACAGTCGAGGTAAGGTAGCTTATCGACTACGTAACCACTCAAAAACCCGAAAAAAAAACCCCTCCGAACGTTCAATTCTGAATTGTACCAAACGATAGCAAGGCTGATTACGTTACGCAAGAACTGAACGAAATTCAGGCGCGCCCTCAGATTTTTGGCGCCTTCTACACAACCAGGGTCTGAGCCCAGCGCGGTGAGGTTCCCTCACACCCAGACGTTCTTTTAATACAGATAAATATCTCAAAAACCCCAAAGACTGACCACTGACCCCAAAGGCCTCGTCACGGCAGACGGGCAGAAAACGAACGACGAGGCTCAAAACCGTCCGTCTTGAACCCGATTGCTGATTCTCATGGACCCGTTTTGGGCTGGGTAAAGCGACAGGATCGATGCTCGGGATCGACGAGGCTCAAAAACGCCACCTCAGACTCCTCAGAATGACGTTTAAAAAAAAAAAAAAAAAAGAAAGAAAAACGGCCACCAAATCCGTACGGGCGGCGGTTCCTTTCTGCACTTTAGTACGCATACGTTTCGCTCGGCCTAGTTTTCGGTCGACTCGAAATAGAAACTGCTCATTTTAATCCGTGGTAAAAGTCCCAGAGCAGGTCGGGGCTGTACCGTCCTCCCTTTAGAGCAAAAAAAAAAATAATAAAAAATAAAAAAATAGACAAATAAAGCAGCAGCAGCAGCAGCAGTTTTGTTTCATAACGGTTGTAAGGAAACCTCACAAAAGATTTAGACGTACCGAAAAAGATCACGGACGTACACAATGCCTGTGCTCGCTTTCTGTCAGGGACGAAGCCTCCACACGCCAACTTTTATACCGGCCTGGACTGGGTCGCGGCGTCCTTCAGCCGCATCGAGCCGGCACGACGCCCGAGGGCACCGATCGACAACAACGGATGCGCAGCACCCAAAACGGGGTTTCAAACCGAACAGCCTCGTGAAAATCAGCACGATTTAATATCTGCGCCCCCATTAACCCTGGAAAAGGGGAACGGCGGGAGCTTCTCGTGTGGAAACGGGGCTCCCAGCAGATTAGGTTCAGGTGCTGCAACCTGTTCCCGAGCTTATTTTGGAACAAATCACCAGTGGCACCTTCCGAAATCCGACAGAAAGAAACTCGGCAGCAGGAGGAGCTACAAGGGGGGCCTACGATGTCGTCTGCAAGTGATATCGCGATATTTACAGGACGATACTTTACCGCCGCTTATCTCGCGCCTAAAAAAGACCAACAGCGCTCGAACGCCGTCCCGAACGCCGACTGCCAAAACTGGCACCGTATCATTTACCCGATTTTTTTTTATTAGCATTTTTTAAATAAAAAAAACGTTTCTTTGGCAGAAATCATTCCCCTTGGGGTTCGCGCCGTGGGGAAAAAAAATATCCTAATTTTCATAGCAACAACGGGAACACGCAGGCCTCTCTGGCTGCACCCAACCGAGAGGGAATGAGCCCAGTTATAGAGAAGCGTGAATTTCTGGGTCAGCTTTTAAAACATTTAGGCAGGTCCTTATAAGTGAGCCACGTCCGTCGGATGACGGCGAACACTTTTAAAGATCCCGAGCGCCCCGTTTTTGGTCTAATTGCGGCATAAACCCTGCGGCAGAGCTTTAAGAGGGGCAGGCGCCGCCCGTAAAGTGGATCTGTGAATGATGTGGTTGTTCAAAGCAGTACAGCAGAGCTCTTTGTGAGGAAGACCAATAAAGTGTGTGTGTGCGCGCGTGTGAGTGTGTGTGTGTGTGTGTGTGTGTAACACAGGGAGCCTCTTACACAGCAACCCAGGTGCACTTAGCATCTCGTTAGCAACAACCTTGCATTTGCACACTTTTTAAGGGTACAAAAGCATTATGATAATAATAATAATAATAATAATAATAATAACGATCATCATCTTCCCTTAAGACCAATTATTTCTCATTTTCGGCGCCCTTGCATAAAGCGTTCTCCTATTTGCTGCAGTCCGAGTCAAGATCAAGACCGGACCTGACCGAGCCGGAGATGAAACCCAAGACGTAGCCCGAAATAATCGCCCGTGAATTCACCCTGCTTCAAACGAAGGCCGGTTTTAAAGCGTAAACGCTAACAAAAAAAAAAAAAAAAAAGGCCCGCTAATTACGTTCGGGACTTGGGATCCAGAGGAGACTGGACGCGACTTGGGTATTCCTTGGTAGGACTGACAGCGGGTGGCAGAGGAGCGGGTTCTGGCGTTCCTGGGACGAGCCGGCAGTGCCAACTGCGAGGCAGGTATCAGCAGTGGTTTTGGCGTCGGTCGTCCCGATCGTGCGGATCAGGCCCGGGGACGAAAAACAGGGCCTCGACCTACATCTGTAAGCAGAGAGCTGAGCTTAAGCTGGAACTCAAATAATCCCGTAATACTCTGCACATGGTACCAGAGGATAAAGCCGGAGAAGGGAAGGGCTTGTGTGTTAACGGCTTTGTTCGGAGCTGGCACGACGTCGGTGCCAATCGCAGCCTGGAACTGCTAGATCAAAGGCTCCGTTTTTTTGTCAGCAGGCGAGACACGACGATAAATTGAACAACACACTGCTAATTACGAATCAGACAGACGGAGCTGGATTTCACTCCCGTAACTGGATTTCTCAGAGCACGCGTAACAGCTACATGGTTTCCTGGCTGGGCACGGTTGCCAGATCCATCCAGTCTAAAGACTCGGCCCTATCTGGCTTCTTTTTGTCCATAGACGGTGACGTGCACATACTCAAGGGAACAACGGATTTGAGGATTCAAGATTAAATTCTTAATCTTGGTGTACGCGAATTATTTGGCTGAGATTATCGGCTGGTTGCAACGCAGAAACCTTTAAGGTAATGATCTGATTAATGGCTTGGTGGATCAGTCTTTCCAGATGCAGATGTGCCCGAAGCGTTATTAATAGCCAAAGTCCCTGTGGCCTGGCTCGGTTGGAGAACCGAGAGCGGCAGATTTGACGCATTTCACATCCCATGCACGCGAGCTCTGGCCGTTTTTCTCACCGCACGCTACTCTCGCAGGTCCCAAAACCTCCCGTCTTTATTTTTCCACACACTACAGTGAGGACGAAGAAATCCGCCGCCCGGGCACCGCTCATTGTGGCGCGAGCGCCTGTCAAGAACGCCGGGCGTGTAAACGTTTCTAACCGGCGGGAAAACCACTTTGCTTTTGAAGCCCGTCCTCATTGTTGCACCGCTTTCCCTCGTATTATGTTTCGGCTGTTTATTTATTGTCGGAAACGTCTTTCTAGGAGAGCGAGAGCCAAAGAAACGGCTTCCTCCCCTTCCTGTCCCATTCGGTCAGGTTTACATTCGCGCCGTGTTTTAACGTTCCTGTTGACAGTAGAGGCGGCCCTGGTGATTTCTGATTGGATGAAGCACTTCCCCATGCAGCCAGGAACCGAAAGCGTTAAGAGAAGAAGCGAGCCCTTACGTTCTGCCTGTAAACTTATTTACGCCGCTCGACCTCCGCCTACGAAAGTGCACGAAATGTTTTGTCCAGACAGAGATACCAGCACAAAAACACACTCAGCAAACGCTCTCAGCAACGCCATCAGGAAAAACAGAGAGAGAGAGACAGAGAGAGAGAGAGAGACAGAGAGAGAGAGAGAGAGAGAGAGAGAGAGAGAGAGAGACAGAGAGAGAGAGAGAGAGAGAGAGAGAGAGAGAGAGACAGAGAGAGAGAGACAGAGAGAGAGAGAGAGAGAGAGAGACAGAGAGAGAGAGAGAGAGAGACAGAGACAGAGAGAGAGAGAGACAGAGACAGAGAGAGAGAGAGACAGAGACAGAGACAGAGAGAGACACACAGAGACACAGAGAGAGAGAGAAACACACAGACAGACAGACAGACAGAGAGAGAGAGAGAGAGACAGAGAGAGAGAGAGAGACAGAGACAGAGAGACACTGGGGTTGATGTCGTGCACAAGTCTCACATTGATTACGAGGCCACAGAGCTGGAACTGTTCCGGCGTGATGATGTCGTGGTAGCAGGGTTCCTGGGCCAGCTTCAAGATGGCGCTGCCCGCTGCCAGCCTTAGCCGAGACATGTCCGATTTGCTGCACAGACGGAATTGCAGGTGAACTCATTCATAACAACAAAAGCCCCCTCCCCCTCCCTCCTTCCTTTTACGTTCAGCTCGACCCGGGGACCCACCAGATCTTCTTCTGCTCCGTTAGGTCTCCCTCGCTGACCAGCATGGCCGAGAGCAGCCTGAGTGTGGAGTTGGCCGACTTGGACTGATTGTTCTTCATCCCCAACAACCACCGTACCAGCAGCTTGATAGCCTGAACCTGGACCAGTCAACAAACAGCAGCAGAGCGGCCAGTTACCAAGCAGTTACACCGCCCCCCCCCCCCCCAAATTTTTTTCCTTCTAATCGATTTTAATCATGTAAAGCAAAATATATATGTATTTTTTAAAACTCAGATCAGCTGCTAAGAAATGCTATTCGCTTATTTGGGGCTCATTTCGGTTGACCCGCCTGCTTTTTCCTGTGGGATCTGGCAACCCCGGTTATTTGCGTTAAGCTGATTCCTCGGGTGATTTACTGACATTTCTCACCCCCTCACCTGTAAACAGTCGTAAAAATGGCTTTTTTTTTGGGGGGTGTGTGTGTGTGTGTGTGTGTTGCAAAGTGGGCGTGGCTACACGTGCAATGCCTTAGAGACGAACCTTGGCTAGAACTTCAGGAGACACTTCATCATCGGTCGTCCAGAGACGCGCATTTTTACTGCCCACAGACTGGAAGAGACAGAGAGGCGATAAGGAGAGGGGGCACAGGGTTCCGGATGCTTTCTAAAAACCTTAATTAGCACTCACCCGGTCATTCATGAGCAGGTCTTTCACAATGAAGTTAGCCACTATGGACTTCATGGGCGACGCAAACTGATCTGGTGCCAGCATGGAGATGTGCCCCAGAGACACCAGGGGTGTGATGAGCTGCTCGGGCACGTCGGCGTTCAGACTACGGGACAGCGGCTGAAAGGCAGGAGGTCGTCCATTAGTGGCGTCACGTAATGCGAGTACTTTTTTTTTTTGTTGTTGTTGTTGTTTTTGAAAAGCGGGGTTACCTCGAAGATCTGCGCCAGCTGGACCTCCTTGTTATGGAAGATGGCGTGGATGCAGTGAACGGCCTGTTTGGCTTGGTGCGGGGTCCCTCGTTTCGCTTTTTGGTGCAGTATTGGAATCAGAGTCCTAAGAAGGACAGGCGAGGGAGCGTCAAGATGTAAAGTTCACACCCTTTGTAGATCACTTGAGATCAGATTTCCGAGCGTAGTATCAGCATTATTTTAAACGTGAGACCTAAAATGAGACCTTGAGGCTTTTCCAGATTGACTGGCCCATTGAAGTTCAGACTAAAGCTACTGGAAGCTGCACTGGGATCTTCCTCAGGCGTCTTTAATGTCTTAAATTTCATTTTTAAGTCTCATTTAAATAACTCGGCTGCCAGTATTGCTGATTCTAAGCGACTCTGACCTTATTTTTCTATCAAATTGTTAATGGGATTAAAAAAAAAACAAACAAAAAAAACTAACTGATCAAACGGCCACGCTTGCATTGTACTAGATCACCTGTTTTTTTTTCCAACCAATTCAATTAAATTAGCTTCTTTTGGGCTCATTTCTGTTGACCTGCCTATTTTTATCATGGAATCTGGCAACCCTGGTGTTTTGGAATATATATATATATTTCGGTTTGGCACACGTGTGACATCACAAAATAACTACGTACATATACACACAAATATTAGGGGATACTTCAAAATGAATTATCCAACAATTAAATATCCCCTTATTCTTGGGAGGGGTGTGTGTGTGTGTGTGTGTGTGCACGGTGCGTTTTCCTACGATCTGATGTGCGGCAGCTCGCTCTCGATTTTCTGGCCGGTGTTTCTGAAGATCTGGATGGCGGCCTCTGCCACCTTGTCGTCCTCCATTTTCAGACACTGCAGCAGAGACTCGTACGTCTCGGCCGAATGGAATGCTGTAGGGTGGGTGAAGGACAACACCTGAAAATCAAGAGACGCGGGTTAACGGCGGACATGTTGACGCAGGTGCCACCTCAATAACCTGCTCGTTGCATTTCCGTGACTTGCATTAAAGGGACACACAGCCTTTACTCCCTGCGTCAAACACCGTACAAACAAAGTGACACCTAACACATGGGCGTTGGTAGGGAGTGTGGGTGTGTCTCAGTACAACCCTTGCTCAATCCTAGAATCAAAAAAAAAAAAAAAAAAAAAAAACCCACGGCAAAAAAAGCATGTCTCGCGTCTTATGATGAACGTGTTACAAAGAAGACACCAACGCGGTCAAGTAAGGCAGGAAAGTCCCCGACCCATCTCTCTGAACTGCACGGCTGTTCTTGCGTTACGAGTTGGGACGTTTCTCTGACTGTCGTCGTAAATTGCGTGCGTGTTTGTGTGCGTCAGAGCATGCCGAGAAGACTCGTGCACGAAACATTTGCATGATTATACAGCCATATTGGTGAACCCCCCCCCCCTTCTGATAAGACCACCGAATAAAACGGACCGTTTCGATCAGGGTTCTGAGCGCTCGGTTATTAAACGGTGAAAGTGGAATCACGAAACGCCAAACAAACTGCCGTCGTTTGGACAGCACGGGAATAAAACCTTCCACAGACAACAACGGAACACAATAAAACAGCTAAACTGCAGCCAGTCAGAAAGAAGTTCAACGACGTATGCCCACACGCTCGAGTGTCTGACCACCTTGAGTAGTTCCAGTCCGGCACGGATGGCAGCGTCGGGGGTTACGCCCTCCTCATCGTCGTCAGCCGTGCCCTCGACGGACTTGTTCAAAAGCTTCACCAGAGCGCTAAAACAGAACAAGGAGCCGCCGTTATCGCCCGCCACAGTGCCCTGAACGAGCGCAGTACAGTCTGGTGCCTACCTGATGGCCTCAGAGTCTATGTGCACTGGGGCAATTCTCTCCAGCAGAAACTTGACCATCTCCAGGAAGGGGTTTGTGGGCTGCTTTGGGTAAGTCAGCTTGCGCGTGATCTCTCTCTGTTAAAAAAAATAAAGAACGCATTACACAACACAACTGAAAAAAAAAGTTTATATACAGCTTATATTCGAAGGCCAACCCGGAATTGGGCAAGCCTGGGGCAACAGCGGAAAGGAAAAAAAAACTCCCTTAAAGTCGCAGAGAGGCACAAAAAGGACTGGCCAACGGGATCCGGAACGGAGCCGGCCGAAGAGCGGAAACGGGAAGGGAGCCCAGAGACTGCCTGGGTGGATTTTGCATGTTCTCCCCCCCCCACGAAGACTCAAATCGGTGTTGCTCGAAACATCCTTACAAACGTAAACGACACGGGACAGGGGAACGTTTCGACGTACGAGCCGGTGGGGCTACTCACCACGCACTGCTCAGCCTGCTTGCAGGAACAGGTCGGGCTGATGAGCTGCTCAAGCTGCAGTCGGAGCTTCTCGTCTTCACCCAGCACCTGATTGAACTTCTTCATGAAGTCATGAGCCTTGCCGGGATCAGGCAGTTTCTCTGAGAGGTCGGGAACGACACGTTAGCGAGAGGTGGGGGGGGGGCCTGTTGGGTGAAAACACT
>JAUZST010015514.1:0-10177 GCA_034779995.1 Parotocinclus haroldoi | reverse complement strand
TCATAAAAACTGATTGTAGCAAGCATTGTAAAAACCAAAATTTGCACCATTCTCGAACCTTTTGGCCACGACCTGCCAATAATCAACAAAGCTAATCCTTACCATTGTCCACACAAGCTGCCGCAAAATATAAAATACAAGTCCGTTACAGCCTTCAGAAATGGTTAAACCCAAAATTGCAAACGGTCACTGTGGGATCTTAAAGCTATGCACTTGCACGAATGTGGACTGCACTGCCAGAATAGAAATGTAATACGGATGCATAATAAGATAAAAATAAAAAAATAACACACATACACAAAAAAACTCACAGCAGCACAGGAAACAGACACTGGTGGAAAATCTCCCCATAGGAAAGAAGTGACACATAAAACCGCCACCACCACTTCTACACTCCCACGCTTTGCGTGTGCGGAAGCCTGACTGCATGTATGTGTGCATTTGAGCAGTGAGTAAAAAATAAATAAATGAAATTAAAATGCTCTTAGGTTGCCGGTGCCAACACGGATACAAATAACCGGCATTTAATCTTATAACTAATAACTAAGGTTGCGCAACAAACCTGCGGTACCACAGTGCACAATAACAGTTTACCACAGTGGCTTAAATTCTGATTTTATGTACTTACAGCCAATGCACCAGCTCAGTAAATCATGACTCAGTAATTAAGAGTCTGGGTGCTATGTTGTAAACTGAAATCCATCATCAGTGTTGAAATTTGTAGTCTAAATTCTGCCTCAGTATTAAATAATACATGCAGGACATGGAGAAAACCCACGGCCGTTACGCATCCTGATAATCTTTCGCTCATAAACTCATAAACACACAGTCTGGAATGTGGTATTGCCATGTTATTTGTCTAGGGCTGCCTACACCATACAAATCCCTTGTCTGTGAAAGATGATGAGTCAGAAATGAATCGTTGCACCTAAACCAGGTCTCGGTGATTTCATGTCTAGGTCTTTGCAAAA
Organism: Parotocinclus haroldoi; assembly: GCA_034779995.1. Lineage (NCBI taxonomy): Eukaryota > Metazoa > Chordata > Actinopteri > Siluriformes > Loricariidae > Parotocinclus > Parotocinclus haroldoi. Next base: position 9,206 of record JAUZST010015514.1, on the reverse strand, counting down.
TTCTTGTATGTGATGGGCGATTTTGAGGCTTAATTAAACTAATTCTCTTGCCATAGCATGTTTGAACATACGTGATAGGATAATCTAGGATGTGCAACAGTGTAATGTGTGAAAAGTTTGTCTGACCATGAAACACAGGTGCAGGACAAAAGGTTGTGGCTACCTGGATTACTACAGCAATTACTCATGGGATGCAAAAGGTCCTAAAAAACCAAACACATAACACCTGATTACCTAAACAACTGGAACTTGCATGTCTTAACACAGTCACAGTACAAGATTAAAATGTATGTGAACTTCCTTTTTCAGTCATTTCCTTTCCTGACCTTGTACAAAGGTAAGGAAGACTTTTCTGGGATGCTTTACATGAACTTTATAAGATCTGAACGCCAAAGCACCTGCTTGGTTTAAACATGTTTTGTGCCATTTGTGCTATAATTATTCACCTAATGTACTGCTCACAAAAAATATGGGATATTTTTGAATATATATGAAAATCTATATGATCTAATATATAAAATCTATATGGGCTAAAATAATATAATTATTCATTTTTTTATTAGTAGTATTCCAAAATTATTACAAAAGAACTATAAAGGACATTTTGGATAATGCTTCTAAAAAAAACAACAAAAGAAGCTGATTTAGAAGCTGTAACATTTCTGGACTGGAAAAATATTTTGCTTTTCCACCATGAGTGAGTGAAATGAAAATGAAGGGGTGTAAACGGCTTGCAGTCGTCACCTTTTGGATTGTGGCAAAACAAGCTGTGAAGCAAGACTGTGGTGTTTTAATTAATGACCCATTAATGCAGCCTTTCAAATCAGCTGGTGCACTTTGGAACCTATTGTTTAGTCATGAGCAGTAAACCTCATTCACAGTGGAAACATCAACAGACTTAAAGACATGTCTTTGGAATGTTAAGAGGAAACCGACGTGGTCAGAGGAAACCCACTCAAAGATGAGGAGAACATGCAAACTCATGGCCATGCCAGGACTCAAACTCATTTGGACTCAAATCAATTGTTTGTTTGTTGGAATGCCATTGCTAATTAATTAGGTTTTCATAATTAGAATGAATCATCTACAATTTATTAGTATTACTGTAGTGGAGGGAAACTTCATTCGCATTCTTTCTCATAAAATGTCTTAAATGTACATAACATTTGAGAAACGTTTGGATGGAAACCCAGCTATTGACAGAGACAGTAGTATGGTGGAGGGCGTACTTTCGGGGACCCCAATCAATCATTTATCAAATCACCAAGAACTTTAAAGAGACTGGTTCAATTGCAATAAGAAGAAGACTTTAAAACACGCAAGAAAGTCATGCAAGCATCGGGACCGTCTCCTAAAGAGGATGCAGCTATGAGATCGGGTCACCATCAATGCAGAGCAAGAATGGCAGAGTGCAGGTGTGAGGGCATCTGAACACACAGAGAGATGAAGGCTTTTGGATGATGGCTTGGTGTCAAGAAGGGCAGCAAAGAAGCCACTTTTCTCCAAGATAAACAAAGTACATACTAACATTCTGCAGGAAGTATAAGGACTGAACTGCAGTGGTCTGGGGTAAAGGTATTTTCTCTGATGAGCGCTACCATGAGTCCTGTGTCATACCAATAGCACCCCGAGACAGTTCACGTGTAAGTTTGCTTTTCATCCAAGGGAGTGAGATCACTCAAAATTTAGCCTGAGAACACGGCCATGAATAAGGAATGGTATCAAAACATCCACCAAGTGCAACTTCTAATGATCCAGGAACAATTTTGGAGATGAACAATGCTCTTTCCAGCATGATGAAGCACCATGTCACAAAAGTGATAACCAAGTGGCTTGGAGAACAAAATATGGAGATTTTAAGTCCATGACCAGGAAGTTCCCCAGATCTCAATCCCATTGAGGACCATTGTGGTCAATTCTCAAAAAGAGGGTGAACGAACAAAAACCCAGAAACCCATGATCAACTCCAAGCACTGATTAGGCAAGTATGGGTTGCCATCATTCACAATGTTACCCAGAAGTAAATTTTAGAGAAGAAGGGTCAACACCGTAAATATTTAGCCATTGCTTAATCTGGATATCTAATTGTCAATAAAAAAGTTGTACGGAAACTGTACGGAATGCCTACGATAGTACCTCATTATATCATATACACATCTGACAACAGGTTCTAATTTCTAAAAGTTCTAAACAGCCAAATTTGTAAATACCTATTGACAAATAAATAAATAAATAAATAAATATTTGTGCCATTCTCAAAACTGTTGGCCACGACTGTACAGGGTGAATCACAGTCTGTTCTCAGTCCATCTTCTGAAAACGGAACATATCTAGACATGAAAGGTCACATAAAAGGTCTTGAGAAGGATCGAAATTTCTGACATATGCCTGAAAAAGATATTTATAGTTCCTTCAATGGCATACCCATGCGTAATAGCACTAATGATAAAATATCCTTCCTACTCATGTATATGTGTATATGTGTATATCACTGACAGTCCAAAGGTTAGAATTGCGACCTGCGCAACTGAGAAACACTGTGGGTTTTGTGTTTAGTATGTGCGTACATATCCACACACGAGTTCTGACTCATAACCAGAGGAGAAAACTCTCTCTCTGTTACACACACACACACACACACATGCACGGACACACACGCACACTGGAATTATTCAGATAAGTGTAACCTTAACAAGTGCAAAAGTGATGTAGGAGGTCTCGTCCTACTAAGAGCTTTGTTATGGTGAGTGCGTTTCCAGCAGAGGAGACAATTGGGATGAAAGTGATGAAGACCACCTTATTTTTATATCTGGGTTATGCAAATGTATGACCCAGTTAACAAGCATGTGCACATAGGGTAAAATGCCTTAATGAAGGAGTAGCACATAAAGAAATACTGTATAATATATGAACAAATGGTCATAGACCGTCACATAAAGTTTTACAACTATTTCTGCATGAATTAAACATCATCAGTTTTCCGAATAAGAAGAATAAGAAGAACCTATTTAAACAAATGAGACAGAATATTAGACATGATCACTTATTTACTGAAGAAACATTGCATATATGTTAGTGTTAAACATATGTGAACAGCTATGATTAGCAGTTAATTTTAAGGTGAAATTAGAGTTCTGATGTTTTCAGTTTATAGGAAGCCAATCAGGTGCGACTGGGCCTTGTTTATTTGAAGAGCATCTATCCAAGTTTGATCTTCACAACACATGTTTATTTAAGAGTATGTCAGCACAAGAGATAGTTCAACCACAAATGAGCTGTAAAACATCTGATAGTAATTTGAAGACCCTTAATTAAGCAATTAATTAATAAATTAAACAAGTGTAACCGAGTGTGATCCCAACTTGGTAAGCACGAAAGCCTTATTATACAGTGGGCATGAAATATTGCCATATACAGTACAACCCTCACATATCTGTAAATATTTTATTATATTTTTTCATGGGACAAATTCATAATTTAAAAATCATACAATGTGATTTTCTGGATTACAAACCCATACAGCATGATGCATGTTGAAGGGACAACATATTATTGCCATATTTGAAATAATCAATTACAAATTTGTTCACATATACTGCACTTAAGTATAAAATATATTATACATAGTTAAAATGCATATATGATAGCATGTAACGTACCAAAAATTCACATTTGGAAATACTGATTTAATTACCAAAACTTTATTTTCTTTTATCTGTTGTACAAATTTTATCTGTTCTGGGTTGCAAAAGTGTTACATTATTTAAAAATTAAAATTAAAATTAAATTAAAATTACATTAATACATCAATACAGAATTGAGAAGGGGCAGTCATGGACGACCATGTAAGAGCAGTTTTATATTTCTCGTCCAGTCATATTGCAGTATCAGAATGATCTGTTTTAAATTGTAGCTTAAACCCTAGTATTAATGCTCGTTGTATTTGTGATATCACAACATGCATTACAGTGAATACATTTCTAATTTTTCTGTTATTGCAATAAAAAGTATTGAATACACAGCTGCCAGGCAATCAGTTATGATAATGTCCACTCTATAACTAAAATAGTTGGAATTACACTTGATTTTACTTACTAATTGATAATAATAATTTTACTTACTTACTAATTGATAATGGTCTTCAAATGACTCTCAGGTGTTCTAAGGTTTCTCTCTTTTTTTTTTTCAAAAATAACTAATGATAATAATTGGTCTTCTATAACTGTGTCAATTTATCTGTAATTAGATTAAAAACTATTTAGCACTTATTATAAAATAATAAGTATATATCCTTTGATAATTGGTACTGACAAAGTGAGTTTTTGCTAAACGATGAAACAAGCAGTTGTCAATAACGGACTCAGACCGCATTTCATTTGGAGTCATTATACCCAAACATTTGGACTTCTGTGGAACGGCTCAGTGGAATGCATTGCTAAATCGATTTGTATCTGGCAGCATATCGAATTTACCTTGATTACAAGTCACAGCAGAATCACATTAGCAATGATGCTTTCCAGAAGCATAAATACAGGGTTTTTAACAAGAGCCGATCTCATTTATTTATCTGAATCAAAGACTGCAATTGAAATTGTCGTTCTTTATGAGTCACTAGTCCAGGAAAGCACTTTGTTGTTCATTCATTGAATTATTTAAAGCAAGTATGATCTGTATGGACAGGCAAACATCTTACTATGAAACAATTCTCACTACAGAAATGACAAAAACAAAAACCCTGACAATTCCTGTCTTTTTCAGCACTAGCAAGCTGAATACTAATTTATAATGATGAGATGCAGGGGGCAACTGTGCCTCTTCAAACTGACTGCATGACCTCATGTTCTTACAAGCAGATGCTCTTCTCAGTGTTGAAAAAACTGAGGACGATCAACAAATCGTCACATTAAGCCGATAACACAAATTGTGAAGCATGTAAACTTCTGACTTTTCGTAGTGTGCTTTATAAATGATAAAACAAGTAGATAGTTGTTAAACCTATTTTTAATACTTGGAAACCCCCTACCACAGGCTCTGCTGCCAACACAATTAGTCTGGGAGGTAAAGCCACGCAGGGATCAGTTTGGCAGAGCTGGGGTTCTGACAGATTTTTCACTTAGTAGTTCGTTGCTTGTGCCACACCATCTTAGGACCATCCGGCACAGATTACAAATGCCAAGTGACCTCACTACAGTGAATGAACGTAAATGACAAACCTATCTATCTTAATTCAATCACAAAAAGCTGTACACACAAAGGGTGGTCTTGCATGATGGTCCTTATCAGGGGCACATCTTTTATTCCTGTAAGCTCCGTGGAAAGCACTGATGTAGCTTTAAAACTGGACTATAAGGAGCTTAGGGGCCACTGGTGGTACTTGAGCATTTGCATACGCTGGAAAAACATGAACTACAGTCAAGGCAGAAAGGGAAGAGGAGTGAGAGACAATAAGAAAGCGAGAGAGAACAAGGTCAGTCATATACTGTAAATAGCTATGGAAATGTGGGGTAACAGCAGTCCTTTGCATCCACAACCAAAATAGATGACAAGCAGCTTTGTGTGCGTGTGTGTTTGTGCGTGTGTGTTGCAGACGTGGACCTGCTTTACCAATGCCACAGAGAAACTGAAAACCATGAGCCAGAAAGAAAGAGCTGCTGATAAAGCTGTGAAACAGAAAGAGAGAGAGACAGATGAGAATGAGCATTCAGAAAAACTAAAAAAAAAAACAGATCTCTGTGGACAGAATAGCAGGAGGCCTCTCAAAGGTGAAGGTGCTTAGGCAGACCACTGCTATTTGCAGACTGGTGAAGCAGCAGCACAGCGGTTTGAGATGCTACATCTGCCCAGCCCTTTCTCCAACCACCTCCACTCACTATTGGCATCTCTACATGTGATCATGCATGGCTAAGCATTTTCCCCAAACCGACCTACACGTTAACACCAACCTTCATCACTAGCTCTATAGAAGGGCCTGAAGGTTAAACCAACAGTGAAATACTTCTTACAACTTTTTGTTCGGTAACAGACATTACTACTTGTTTTAAAAATCCCCATTTTTATCTGACAAAACGATTGAAAGGCTTGCCGAATATGGAAAGCTCAGTCGTGGGTCTGTTTTTTATAAATGTAAAGAAACCTGAAGAATAAACAGCTGTGCTGTCTGGTAAACCTTGTGCTGCCTACATATCCTGGCACAGCACGACATTACCGGTTGAGCCCCTGTACCCACTATGAGAGGCTTAGTGTAGAGACCAAAGTAACCAAATATAAGGACTGTACCTGGGGACTGTGGTGGCTTTAGCAGTCAAGGGACTGGCCTTGAACCAGAAGGGTCCGATTAAATGCCTACCTTTGCCAAGCTGCCACTGTTGGGTCCTTAAGCAAGGTTCTTATCCCACAACTGTTTGGAACTATATCAGGGTAGGTGTGACTGCAAAGTGTAAATGTAAGTGTACACAAAGCTCTACAGTTGTGAAGTAACACACTACCTGCTGCATATAAGGCTTAGAAATCCGAGTTACTCGAGGCAATGATTTAAGTCATTACACTGTACTTAGGTGTAGTTGTTGAACCACCTTGCCTAATTGTAGAAACTGAGCTTCCCAGTGACAAAGACTAAACCTATATCACTGCAGTCATTCGGTAACAACACTACCTGATGTGCCACCTTTATGTCTATAGTGGTGAATGGCAGAAATCAAAGAAACTGAAAAGGACTACATGAAACTGTATCAATACTAACAGTTCAGTCACTAAAACAAAAACAAGACGCTAAATGGTGGCAACCACAGTAACCAAAGACAAGGACTGAACACAAGACCCTGTAACTAAGCAGCAACAATACTGGTTAAAAAAAAGGATAAGCGTGTAAACTGGAGTAAAACGAAGGAGAGGACTGAATGTCCTAACTGTACACCACCAACACTACCTGCTACCACACCATGTTTATTACAAGAGGTAAATAGTAGAAATCTCAGTAAATGAACGTGGGCCATGGACGTAGGACCATGTAGCTTTGCAGCAATGACTGAGGCTGTGTTGGAAATGGCATACGGCATGCTAGTCTACATACACTGCTAAAACATAGCTGCCTAAAAGCAGAATGTAGTACTCAGTGTGTGTGACTAAAATGAAAATCTGTAGTGCCCTAAAGATACCTGGATGATTACTCCAGTCAGATTCGCCAGCATGCAGGGAGAGCTTGACCTTCGTTACGTACTGCATCCCATCATGCACCGTGCCTCGTTTACCTCAGCCTGTGTCACTAAAAAACATGGCTATGGAAAGGTATGCTGCCAAGTCTTTAAAACATGAATATAGCTATTGTACTGGGGTATGGTCTGATGATAATGAAGCTAATAAAATCACCCCAAAGTTTGGGGTAAATTTGTGTTAAATGGTCACATGACCGTTGCGTAGGGGTTTGTAGGTTACATCATATGACACAGCTTGTTACTGCAATGCATACTACTGTACATGCATACATGCTAGTTTAGTATTCAGTATAGTAGCGTGCCCCTACCCGCTGTGCCTCCAACACTTTTGTTGTTCGTACTAATTTCATATCATATCATATTATCGCATTGTCACTGTATCCAGCCAAGCTGAATCACCCTTGTATGCAAACGCACACTTGAACACAGCCATGCACAGACACCGCAGTTCGGTCTGTATTATACGCATATGAATATGGTAAAAACATTATAACGTGGAAAAATTCAAATCCAGACTGAAACTAGGATTAGCTCTATATAAAGAACAGCCGTCTTGTTCCTTGAAGAGTATTTTTAGTTCTGTAGATGTGTGGAGCCTTTGCAAAAGACATGTCATATAATGAAATTCCATTTACAATGACATTGTTATAAATAAAGAGGGATGGATGTGATCTATGGTATAGCTATTGCTTAAGCAGATATGTATGCACATGTATAAATAGGTTTGTGAATCTGTGCATGTACGTCTGTCTGTGTGACCATGGCCAGTGACCAGAAATGAAGTGAGAGTGTTCGCCCGAGGTCAGCCTACCACAGGCCACAAATTATTCCCTGCAGCATGGGCTAGACGGACTGACCAAGTCTTGCTCCACACGTGCACACTCGTTTGTTTGTGCAAGAGACAACTCGCTTTGTAAGCTCCCAATTTTAGCCTCTGTAATCCTTCCACAGATTTGTAGTGACTCAGACTACACAGATGAAAAAAACAGAAATAACCGAAATAGCAAGATGGAAGCTTTGCAGCGGAAATGCACAAGGTACAAGTGTGGCTAGGGTTTTAGTCCAATCTCTTATTATTTACAGGCTGAAATATCTGGGTGGGTTTTCGCAAGGCACGTGAGGTCACGTAATGGGCGCCCTTCCAGGACACCGAGGTTCAGTTTCAGGTTAACAGCGATGTCAAATTTAGATTCATAGCATCATATTATCTGGCATAAATCTGCGCCTGGGATATGATTAGTGAGGACATGAGGGAAATATGGCTGTTCAGGCAGGAAAAAAGAAACAAACAGAAATAACATGGAAATGTCAAATTTCCGTCGCCGTGGCACAAGCCATGCAGATGTACCATGAATCACCTAATCAACCCGTTGCTATATATATATATATATATAGAGTCACAATAATAGGGGATATTATCTATCTTCATTACAAATGTAACAACTGACAAAGCAAATTTTGGAATGTGGGCTGGAGTAAACATGTGGACATGGGGAGGTGACTGTGTCACCCTTCCATATACAGTGGATTAGCATTAAACAAGTATTGAACGAGTAAAAACACCAAAAATATTTGTAAAAACCATATCATGACTTTATTTACACATTTACCCAATGAAAATGTACTACACCACATGGCTGCTTTTCCTTAGGCATATAACTGAAATAGACCAAATCACATGTTTATTTATTTTTACTTACCAAACAATCTATAAATCTATAATCTATAAACACCTTTACTAGCACATGTCTAAATACAATCAAACCATGTGGCCAAACCGAAAGGAAACAATTTAAAACCATGTGGTTGAATTTTACTAAACCATGTGGAAATATTGTACCAAACCATGCATGGATAAAGTGTATCTCTCTCTCTCTGTCTCTCTCTGTCTCTCTCTGTCTCTCTCTGTCTCTCTCTGTCTCTCTCTGTCTCTCTTTCTCTCTCTTTCTCTCTCTTTCTCTCTCTGTCACACACACACACACACACACACACACA
>JAUZST010015513.1:0-10178 GCA_034779995.1 Parotocinclus haroldoi | reverse complement strand
GAGAGAGAGAGAGAGAGAGAGAGAGAGAGAGAGAGAGAGAGATCCATATTCTGGTGAATCTGTTTAACAGTTAGAACTCTACAGCGCATTTCACTTCAAAGGCCTGATATTATGTCGTTATACAGGCTTTAGAAAGAGACCGTACAACACTGGCCATTGTATCTAAAGTCGTTGATTTATTTAGTTTTGTCGTTTATCGTTTTCATCGACAAGCCTCACTCTTGTTAGTGATAAAAAGTGTGTAATTGCAAAAGTTGCAAAACGTTGAGATCCTTATCAAAACACATTTAATAGAGTTCCCTCAGGAAAATGTAAGACAGAGCCGAAATGTGAAGTTGAGGTGGGACAGTTGGAACAAACAAAAGCGTGAATGGATCGATTTGACTGACTATCGTCACTAAGGTGATATGATCAAAGTCTCCACTTATGAATGTACACTCTTCAGATGTGGACACTGTGTCATACATTGCCGAAACGTTGTGGTTTATTCACTTCGTCTTTACCGGAATAATAAAACAAGGGAGGGCAGGGTGGTTATTATGTAAAGATGGAAACTAAATGCCAATACCTCACTGTTACTTTTTGTCATATTGGTTTCTGAACAGGAGGTGGAAAAAACCTTCTCCTTAGAGACGTGGGTTCGAGCCACAGCCTGGCTGCTGCAATTGTGGATTTTCTCTGTAATCCAGTTTCCCATCATATTCAATACTTTCAATAGAATGCATGGCATAAAATTATATGAACACCTATTATAAACTGTAGGCTTGGCAACACCACAGCAATATTACATTTATCCAGTCATTCATTTTCTTATGCTCTTGTTCTTCGCCAGGGACGCAAGAACGCTAGTGCCTAGCTGGTGGCACAGTGCACAAGGCAGGAACACAGGAACGATCCTAGACAGGGCGCCAATTCATCGTAGGGCACATACATATTCATACAATTAAGGCAGTTTTTTTTGTCTGTATGTGGAAGAAAACCGGAGTAAAAACTCTATATATATATATATAAACTAATATATATATATATAGTATCTCACAAAAGTGAGTACATACCTCATATTTTTGTAGCTTTATTATATCTTTTCCTGGAACAACACTGAATATGTGACACTTTGTTACATTTTAATGTAGTCAGTCTACAGCTTGCATAACAGTGTGAATTTGCTGTGCCCTCAAAGTAACTCAGCACACGGCCATTAATGTCTAAACCACTGGAAACAACCCCTGGAGTCCTTCCATGACAACATCACGGAGCAGGTGGATGTTAGAGACCTTGCGCTCCTCCACCTTCCGTTTGAGAATTCCTTACAGATTCTCAATAGGGTTTAGGTCTGGAGACATGCTTGGCCTTTACCCTCAGTTTCTTTAGCAAGGAAGTAGTTGTCCTGGAGGTGTATTTGGGGTTGTTATCATGTTGGAATACTGCCCTGCAGCCCAGTTTCTGAATGAAGGGATAATGTTCTGCTTCAGTATGTCACAGTACATGTTGGCATTCATTGTTCCCTGTACTGTATGAACCATAGCTGGTACAGCCGACAGCACTTATGCAGCCCCAAACCATAATATTCCCACCATCATGCTTGACTGTAAGCAGGACACACTAGTCTTTGTACTCGTCACCTGGTTGCCACCACACACACTGGACACCATCTGAACTTTATCATGTATCATCTTGGTTATTTCACTGTCTTCTGCAAACTGTTTGCAGGCTTTCTTGTGCATCATCTTTAGAAATCTTTGGGCAACCGTGGTGAGGCCTGTTCTGAGAGGAACTTGTCCTGTTAAACCACTGTATGGTCTTGGCCACCGTGCTGCGGCTCACTTTCAGGGTGTTGGCAATCTTCTTGTAGACTAGACCAGAGGTGTCCAAACCTTTTTAAAGGGGGCTTAACTGGATTATATAAAAACTCTTAAGGGCCAGTCTTTGTAAATACACCATTACATTACATATTACATTATTTATAGCAGTGTATTCAAAATAGGAAAAAGCAAAAACTACAAACAGTTTCTATTTCTTAACTACTGAGATTTGCTTTAGAATATTAAATGCTGGAGGATATCAAGAGTCTAAATTCCAACATTTTATTTTATTGTTTTTGGCTGCTGTGATCCTCAGTGAAAAAATATTTTAACTTCCATTATTCGTGACATCGACGGTTCTCACTGGCAACTTTGCGTTTTTCTCTTGTAAGGCCCAGAGAAATAATTGGCGTGAAATGTTTAGCTTAGGCGCAAAATCCTATAGATTCGCGCACTGCTGCCACCTTTAGGTAAAAAGAAAAACTGCCAAGTGCCGGTGGGCCACTAGTCATGTATTCAAATAAGTCATGCAAAACAAATATTTACAGCGGGACGCATTTGGACCGGGTGCCGGACTTTGGACACCCCTGGCCTGGATTTTTTATTTAGAGCAACAAATAGTTTTTCAGATCCTCAGAGCCATGTCAAACTTTCAGTGACCAGTATGAGAGAATCTGAGAGTGAACACTAACGAATCACATGATATTGGGGAGGAAAGATGGCTAATTGGACACAGTTTGTGGTGTACTCACTTTTGTTGGCAGCGGTTTAGATATTAATGGCTGTGTCAAGTCATTTTGACAGCACAGCAAATGTACAGTGTTACAGAAGCTGTAGAGTGACTACATTGTATCAAAGTGTCACATCTTCAGTGTTGTCCCTTCAAAAGGTATTATAAATTAGTTACAAAAATGTGAGGGCTGTACACACTTTTGTGAGGGGTTTTACATCACTTTTACATTGCACTTTTATACAAATTCGGAAAGTAGATAGACAACCCAGTTAAACAAATTATACAATAACATGATTATGGCACGTGGTAATTTATGAGATTTATATTTATTGAGACAGTGTTGTTTATCTGAGAATGGAAAAAGTCTCCAAGACTCCATGTTAATTAGAAGGTGAAAACAGAGAAATAGAAAAGTCTGATCTTCACACGTTCAAACGTTTGTGGAAGTAAATGGTCACCTTTAATTTGATCTCAATGTACACTCTACATTTAGGACTTCGAAATCGGTGTTTTTATATACATACTGAAACATACATCTAGAAGATCTAGGAGGGTTTACAAACTTTCAAGCACCGCTGTAGCATATTTCACTCATGTGCCTTTCCATTGTCAATCAAATGTTGGCTGGATGTTTAAGATGATAAAATGATAACAAAATACATTGCGCTCTCAGAAATGTCGAGTTTATTGAAAGTCACGCCGACAAACAATTTTTTTTACATATATTTGTATGCAGTTATACAAAGCCAATCCTATTAGACATGAATAACTGCAGATAACCATAAAACTCTATTTAGGTATACTATTCTAAAAAAGTAATACTTGTGGAACTTTCTTAATGCGGTATTTTTTATATCCAATTCATGACACGTAACATTTTATGAGTTAAAACTGTAGTAAGAGTAAATAAATACTTAAATTAATTATTAAGTGTTGTTCTACTGTCAGAGGTAGAGTTAAGAAGATAGATGCTTTAGGTGAAATCTAGAGCAGCTTTTACAGTTGTCAATGGTTAAACACTTAGACCTGCATCTAGCCACTTCACACAATCCCACACACTCACACACCCACCCAAATGAGCACACTCTGATGAACTGTGATCTGCTGACTGGAAGTTTAGGATCCAAGCAGACTTCTCACATTAATAGACACAAACAGCGCTGTAGAAAAACACAGGAAGGAAAAGTGACTACAATTGTCACTGGATATTACTTATTATTATTGCTTATATTTACTTCCCTGTTTGTAAGTTGAAACTCCACCCTAAAACACATAATATTTGTAAAGTACATGCAGGGTGAGTAAAATAATGGCGACGTTTCAAAATGAATATGAAGCCATTACAAAAAGAAGCAGCATCGGAAGAGCAAATGAAAAGTAAGAAAGTTGTTTCATTACGCAAATGAGATGCAAACTCAATTATCGTGATTGAGTAGCAAGTGACATGGACACAACATGTTAGACTGGATGAGAGTGCCCCGCATTGACTGTTCAGTAGGGTGTTTGATCACCCAAGAGTGTCAAAATACACTGACAGTGATGGAGCATGGACAGGATTGTCCAACAGTTCTTGTGGGATCCTCTTCACGCTGATTTTAAAATATCCCCTCATTTTTGTGTGTAATATTCTTTACATTTTTTGCCTCGTTATTTCTATTATGAACAAGCCATTTTTCATGGGTCATGAAATGAAAATGCAAGTGTCAGCATTTAAAAAGTATGAACTTTCAATATTTGGCAGCATAAACAGACTCACAGGTCACTTTGTGAGGCACACCTGTTCAACTGCTTGTTAAGGCATGTATCTAATCAGCCAATCACATGGCAGCGACTTAATGCATTTCGGCACGTAGACGTCATCATCTGTAGTCGGAGTGTATTAGGAAATGCATTAACAGTTATACGACCTTATATGCATGTGTATAAACGTGCACGCGTGTGTACCTGTAGCCTCTGTGTGTAGTTTTGATTCATCCGAGCTGGTCACTTTACAGCTTATAGAGGTTTTTCGTCTTTCTGTCCAGTCCATAGAGGCATGCAGCAGTACTACGCTGCCCAGCGGAATCGGACTGCAGAGAAGGAGGTATGAATGAAGATGGTCGTCAGTAAAGTGGTTCGGCATTAGCACTCTGACAGAGATGACTGACGTTGTGCGTATTTTAAATACATTTGGGTTGTTTACACAAGGCTTAACATACAGTACAAAAATATTGAGCCACCATTAGATTTGTTATTTTTAGCAATGGTATGATGAGAATGTATTTGATATGTCCCATTCTATTTATACAGAAAATATAGGAAATGTGAATGCAGTATTATAGAACTGAAAGAAAATCAGAAAATCTGTGTGCAAGTATTTAATATGACCTCCTCTTAAACTTAAGCAATAGCACCATATGTTGCAAGTTGACCAACAGTCTGAAAAAGCTTTATCGGATACCTTTCTATTTTGGAAGAGTAGCAGACAAGGAACCACTTTTTCGGGGTTGCCACATGAAATACTTTTAAAGACTTTGCATGCACAAAGCATTTTTGTCCTTAAAAGTGTGTGTTTTTTTAAAAACGGGTGCACATATTTCACTTACATATACATTTTCTGTTTGTTCGACACATATTGTGTGTGATCATTATACCATTGCTAAAACAAGACTTTTGCACAATAGGTTGCTACATGATAAAACATGTAGAAGAATAATGTTAAAATATAAATAAATACATGTGCACTAAAGGTTTAAATACTATTTCGGGGTTGCCATCACATGACGTAACTTCATACTAGAAGTGCATCACTATAACACCAACTTTATCATGATAAAACCGCTATGTTTTGGAGTGGTTTTGCACCTCTGAAACATCAAGCGTACCTGCGATAATTGATGTTGAGGTTGGCAGTCATAACAGGGCCAGAAAGGTAACCAGCAAGCGTGCCTGTCACCGTATCGATCATGGTGGCGATTGCTCCCCCGTGCACATGCCTGTAACACAGGAAATCAGCATTACATCACTTCCTCTGTTGGTAGGTGGTTTCATTACTATTCTCACTAATGGCACCACAGGTTATTTTGGCATTCAGTGTTCTACTTATCTACCAGCTGATATTTTTAGGCTTCACTATCTGCTATAGCTCAAGTTTTGCCATATCACAATTCCGACTACTGGGTGCCACATTATTCCAGTTAAGTGAAGCCACTTTTAATGCCAAGACATCTTTAAAAAAAAAAACAAATGCTTGAGAAAATAAATTGTTTTTTTTATTCTTTTGGACTTAAAGATATCAAAGTGGGTGATAAGCCTAATCGCCTTTAAATCATCAAAAGTGAGCACTGTCTAAAGAAATCGTCTGGATGAATGTAAGGTTTCTTTGATGGAATGGGAAAATTGGAAGTGTGAGATATAACTCAGAGCCAGGCCATGCAAGCTTTAAAAACATTAAAAGTAAATAGTAATTCATCCGAGCTTTAAAATCAGCTCTGTTCTTTTAGTGGTCATCAGTGCAATTCTGCAATTCTTGTTCTTAGTACCAGTCAAGAGGTTCATTGTTGCATTCCCAACCAGCTTTTATGCATGACAGGCTTGAGTGGCAGATTCCCAAGTACAGCAAAATGCAATAATACACAAAATAAATTATTTGAGAGAAGATAAAAGTGAATGGGGGCAGCACAGTGGCTTGGTGGGTAGTACCGCTGCCTCACAGAGGGTCCCGGGTTTAATCCCAGGGTGGAGCGGCCTGGGTCCTTTCTGTGTGGAGTTTGCATGTCCTCCCTGTGTCTGTGTGGGTTTACTCTGGGTACTCTGGTTTCCTTCCACAGTCCAAAGACACGCGTATTAGGTTAATTGGTGTCTCTAAAAGTGGCCCTTAGTGTATGTGTGTGCGCGCGCGCGCGTGTGCCCTACGATGGATTGGCGCCCCGTCTCGTATTGTTCCTGCCCTTGCGCCCAGAGTTGTCAGATGGGCACTGGCTGGCGCGGGACCGTGTGGATTAAGCAGAAGATAATGAATGAATGAATGAATGAATAAATGAATGAATACAAGTTTCCTTTAGAACTTCTATGTATATTGTATAAATGTTACTATGCCATTTGTTTCTATATGTTTTCTGTACGTAACCTTAGGCCAATAAAGGATGAGATTTTACTGCATCAATATTCAAATAACCGTTGTTTAACTTTAAGGTGACACATTTAGTTGATTCTTATTTAGTTTGCTGCTTATCTATAGTCACTCTAGTCCATTGGTAGTGTACAATTTATTATTATGTTATTCTGTTTATCAGTTTGTTTAATTCAAATGATTGCACATAATTATACACTATTACTTACCCACGTTCAAACTATAACGCTAGATTTAGACTCACATGCCACATTATTAGGTACACCTTTTCAACTGTCCATTAACACAAATGACTAATTACCCAATTACACAGCAGCAACTCAGTGCATTTACACATGCAGACATTGTCAAGCTGAAGTGCAAACTGAGCATCTAAATGAGTAAGAACTGTGATTTAAGGGACTTTGAATGTGCCATGTTTGTTGGTGCTAGACATGCTGGGTTGTGTATTTTAGAAACTGCTGATCTACTGGGATTTTCCATACATAGCCATCTCTAAGGTTTGGCCAGGCTGGTTTGTGTTGATTGAAAGGAAACAGAAAGTCAAAAAACCACACATTGAACCTTAAAGCAGATGGGCTACAACAGCAAAATATTATACCAGGAGCCACTCCTGTCAGCTAAAAACTGACAGACAACTGAGACTTAAATTCAGACAGGCTCACCAAAAGAACTGAAGTTTGGAAAAACGTTGCTTGGTCTGCGGCATTGGGATGGTAGGGACAGAATTTGGTGTAAACAACATAAAAGCATTGATCTGTCCTGCCGTGTATTGACAGGGTGAGGCTACCCAAAATTTTGGGGTCCTTAACACCAACTGAGCACCATTTTAACACCACAGTCTTAATGAGTACTGTTGCTTACCATGTCCAACTCTTTATGGCCACAGTGTATCATCATTCTGTTGGCAACTTTCAGCAAGATAGTGCACCACGTCACGAAGCGTAAATCCTCTCTAACTAACTTCTAACTTCTAGAACATGGCAATGAGTTACTGTACTCAAACAGAATCCAGGCACCAGATCTCAATTAAATAGATCGTCTTGGGGATGCAGTAGGTGTGTAACACACCTTTACAGTTTCAGAAGTGTATTATTGTTTAGATTCCTGATTATTAAGAATGGAGTATGTTACTGATGTCTTAAAGCACTTTTGTAAGTCGCTCTGGATACGGGCGTCTGCTAAATACTGTAAATGTAACCAACAAATCTGAAGCAACTGCATTATGCTTTTATGCAAATATTGATCCCAAATCTCTGAGAAGTGTTTCCGGCACCTTGTTGAACCCATACAGTGAATAATTAGGGCAGTTCTAAACGCAAAATGGGATCCAAGCAAGGGGTACTAACAAGGTCTGTTTAATAACGGGGCTGGAGAGCGTGTACATCTTAGCTATGTTCAATGAAATGCTCACCCAGGAGGTCCCTCCAGTAGATGCCCAGCCTGGAACACACAAACGCAGCACTTCTCCTGCTTGTTGAAAAATATCACATACTCAAACGCTGCTCCTTGCTCCTTTATTATCCTCGTGAAGAGTCTAGCCTTGGACTGCAACAGCTTACTCAGGTATACTCCTCCTAGCACAAAGACATAGGAAACATCATTTCGTTTCTACAGGCACATCTTTTTAAGGACTTGGTTGTGTCACAAGAGCATGTAAACTCCTGTTTTCATTCATCTCTTTAAGAGAAACGATGCATTTAGCACAACTGGCTGTGCAGTAAATTAATGTGGGGGGCAGGAAGCAAGAAGCTAAGCAAGAGCTGAACCGCAGTACAACAATTAAAAGAGGTGAAAGAGAAATTGATAAATAAAATAAGTATTCTCTTTGTGCTGGGTTTGGTATCTACCTAGTAATGAGATAAGATAAGATTCATTCATTATCATCGTACAGAGTACAACGAAATCATGCAGCAGTCCTCACAGTGCCATTAGGAGGATATTACCAGTTTGTAATGTCCTGGTAATGTCAAAAGTGCATCTATATAGTAAAACTGATCAAATGAGCAAAGCGTAGAAATAGGGAGCTGTACCTAAAAAAGTGATCAGTGAAAGCACATATTATGGCATAGAAATCATAGTCTCATTATCTAAATATTAACAAGTAACGCAAGTCTTTAAACACCACCCGTCTATTTCTGAATTACCTGTAGAATATTTGAGGGTGCGGTTATAACTTGGAAGCTGGCGCCACAGCGCTTTCTTCTTCTCACCAGCTTCTGTCTGATCCCCACACAATGCATAATAATGATCATAAATGCTTCTCATTTCTGTGCTCCATGATGAATTGGGCTGACTGAAGTCCCGTGGTTGGACACGGAAAGGCCACAGCGACATCTTGTGGATAAGAAAACGAAGGTCAAGCATTTTATTCATAACCAGGTTGTAACTTGCGTTTTCAGGAACATCTGTAATATGCAACAGTTTCAAAGGAAATTCAATCTTAGTGGAGTGGAAATATTTAAGGTAGATAATGATTTACACAACATGTTGACTCAAAGCCATCATGATTCATTTACAAGCAGATAATTAATGGACTAACAGTAGTTTAGCAGACTTAAGTTGTATAGCATTAATTATAAGAACTGAACTAGATGTTATGTTTAGGAATTCAATATAATTCCAGTGAACTAAAATATAGGGCAAATTAAATAATAACAGTGCAATGTTAAGACAGCGGCTTGAATATAATAATATAGATCTTATGATGGTATTAGATGTTATGACAGCGGATTAAATATAATAATAAAGCAGTAGACGTTACAATGGTAGGTTTGATGTAATAAAGGAGTAATATAATAAACGACTGTTGTGGCTTAGCAGTTAAGGGACTGGACTATGGCCCAGAGCAATACCCTTAATCCACAATTGCTTGGATTGTAAGATTGTAAAATTGTATGTTGCTCTGGATAAGGGCATCAGCTAAATTACATAAATGTAAGTGTAGATATTAGGGTAGTAGATTAAATATAATAACAGGGCAGTAGATTTTATAGAAGTGGATTACAAATAAAATTGTACTTTATATGTTATGGAAGGGGCATAACAGTGGCTTCATGGGTAGCACCTCTGCCTCACAGCAAGAATGTCCCGAGGTCACCCAATACCACGGTTGGGCGGCCTGGGCCCTCCCCTTGTCTGTGTGGATTTACTCCAGGTAATTCGGTTTCCTCCCACAGTCTAAAGACATGCATGTTTACTGATGTCTCTAAAGTGGCCCTTAGTGTGTGACTGTGTGTGCCCTGTGATGGATTGGAGCCCTGTCTGGGGTTGTTCCTGCCTTTGCTCCCAGAGTTGCTGGGTAGGCACCGGCTGGCCCGCGACCCCGTGTGGATTAAGCGGAAGATAATGGATGGATGGCTGTTGTGGTAGAAGAATACATCTCTTCATTTTGCTGTACATTTAAGGGTAGATAATTGAACAGAATAACAGCGCTAGATATGAGCTCATCTTACCGACAGAGTCCTTACACTCGGCAGTGATGAGAGACACTGGAGTCTCGGTCTGGTACACAGAAGCCCCTCAGCCACAT
>JAUZST010015512.1:0-10179 GCA_034779995.1 Parotocinclus haroldoi | reverse complement strand
ATATATGCCAGCGCAACAAAAATATTAATTTTATATATTGTGTGTTTTCCTATATATATATATATATATATAGGAAAACACACAATATTGCACAATATACAAGCACACATGCTTTAAGTTAGTGACTTGAAGGTAGCCAGACCCCCAATAACCCTAAATAGGATGTGTTAATGTTTAAAAGGTGTGTTCCAGTATTATTTTGATTGTGGACTTAGTCAGGGATGCAACACTTTGCTGACTAGCTTGACAAATTTGCGTTAATCATTAAACATAGAGTTATTTATTTCAATATTAACAGGGAGCGTCTGTGATTCATGTTCACTGCATTACACTTCGTCTCATTATCTGCCTTTCATCCAGGTCATATGCTTTCTTCAGATGATCTGCAACCACAAAGCCATTGCTCAAGAGCAGGGGTTTCCAGCTACTTTTCTTGGCTGAGTTCATGAACATTTGTAAAGCTTAGTAACGATGAGCTCAGTGTTTGTAAGGATTATTCAGTGATTAAGTGATTAAGGTTAAAGATCTATAAATTTGGTCTAGATTAAGATTTCTAAAATAGCCACTGGTGAAATTTAAAGTATCATTTAATTAGATGTGAAATATTTGTCAGATGAATGAATATTTCTAGACAGTGAGAAGTTAGTTTTTTGAAGGTTGTATGTAAATAATTTAATATACTTACAGCATAGGGTATACATGTAATTGCAAAACAAAGTATGTGAACCCTATGGGACTACTTGGATTTCTGGTGTTCTAGTCTTCATCTAATTCACTACTAACTATAGCCAAACACAGTCTCCCTTACGCTAATATTGTACAAAAAGCATGTGTTTACATGTTGTGTTAAAAAAACATCAAAATTTTCACAGTGCAGGGTGAAAAATATATGTAATCCCCTAGGCTATTAACGTCGGTATTAACTAATTAAAGCCAGGACTCCTGGAGTACAAACAATAAGATCGGATTGTATGAGAAAGCTGCCCTGCTCTATAAAAAAACACACACCATTATTGAATTCGCTGTTCTCAAGAAACCTTGCTTGATGTGAACCATGCCTCACACAAAAGAAGATCTATGTTCAAGAATTGTTGACTTGCATAAAACTGGAAATAGTTACAAACATTTCTCTAAAATTGTTGATGATCATGTGCTCATGGTAAGACAGACAGACAGGCTACAATAGAGAAAGTTCAGCACTGTTGCTACTTTCCCTAGGCTTGGTCGTCCTGTAAAGTCGACTGCAAGGGCACAGTTCAGAATGATCACTGAGGTGAAGAAGAAACCTAGAGCGTCAGTTAAAGACTTACATAAATCTTGCCCACATTTTTGTTGACAAATCTGTAATAAGTACAACATTAAACAAGAATGGAAGTCCAAAAAACATTGTTGCATGTTTGAAATTTGCAAAAGAGCACCTGGATATTTCATATCACTACTGGCAAAATACAGATGAAACCAAAATTGTTTGAAGTAACACACAATGCTGTGTGTGGAGAAAAGAAGGCACATCATACCAACATCAAAACCTCATCCCAACTGTGAACTGTGATCTATGTTGGTGTAGGCTTCGTGGTTTGGGACTGCTTTGCTGCCTCATTTGGGCCTGGACAGATTTCTGTCATGGAAAAAATTAATTCCCAAGTATCAAGACACTTTGCAGAAAACAACTTAAGACCATCTGTCAGGTGAATTGGTGATGCCCATCTCTAACGATGTAGAAGTAAATTAATAACAGAATTGCTTCAACGTGAGAAAATACAACTTAGTTCTCACCTCAACCCAATTAAAATGCTGTGCCATGATCTCAAGAGAGCATTCTACACCAAAATATTGCTCAAACACTTTTGTAAAGAGGAATGGTTCAAAATTCAGCCTGACCATTGTGTTTCCTGCAACTACAAGAAACCTCAATAACCTATTGGTTAACCTCTTTAACCTACTTGGTTGAGGAGGGTTGGGTCAACCAATTATTAAATCCAAAGGTTAACATGCTTTTTTCACCCTGTACTGTAACTGTTTACATGTTGTGCTCTATAAATACATGAAAAAAAAACTTTTGTGCAATATTAGATTAAGTGCTGTGCTTGACTATTGTCATGACTTAGGTGAAAATCAGAACACATTTAATTTTAAAACACATTTAACCAATTTATGAAGAAATCCGAGTAATCCCAAAGGTTTCCCTTACTTTTTCTTGCAACTGTATCTCAGGTATCTAGGGTAGCAAGCTCATTTTAAATAAAATTTTTAATTTCTGCTATTAGTTCATTAATGTACAATGTGACCCATGCACTGACATTGTCACTGACATTTAGAGCATAGTTTGACACTTGCATATAGATTTCAGTTTTCATGTTGGAAATGAGCACATTTTTTAACGTGTTTGTGTATATTTACTGTGCTTGTGTATATTGTGTAATTATAGATTAAATAATCCTCAAAAATATTAATCTGTATCATCCATGCATAATACTTTTTATGTGAACAAAATAGCAACCAGTTTGAAAGTCAGGAAAGGTATTTGAACAGGTTAATGAATTCCCTATTCATCATTATGCAAAATCAGTGACATTTAAACAAATATGCAGCAGAGCACACAACAAGAGCACCACTTAGTTCAGGAACAAGATGAAAAAGTAGGCCACTAGGAAAATGTGTCTCATTAATACACAAAATTAATACACACTGAATTTATATATATATATATATATATATATAAGACAGCTAAAAAGTGATGATTCTAAATGTGGATCTAATTGCGGATTGGAATGAGTAATGAGTAGCCCTTTACTCTTACTCTTTACTCTGCTTAGTAGAGTCCAATCGTTGTCAAATGACTGTCATTGGGGTTGTCACTGACAATTAAGATCCCATTGCACTATTATACTAGAGATAATTAATCATATTAATTTGCATTTATCATAGAGTGTACCACCTCCAAGGGAAAAAAGAAGTTCCAAAATTAAAATCTCCAGCTGCCAAGCTGGCACTGTCCTTGAGCAAACTTAACCCACACTCTTGTAGGCTAGTTTAGACTGGCAAGCAGACCATTTATCTGATCTTACATTTACATTTAGTCAATAAGCAGAACATTATCCAGCTTACAACTTACAACTGATACAATCCTAAAATCCAAGCAACTGGGCGGACCCACCAGTGAAAGATACGGAATTTGAACTCTGGACATTCCGATTCATAGCCCAGCCTCTTAACTGCTAAGCAGCAACTGTGAATCTTAAAATGTATTAATTTACAATAAAGCTCATGACAAAACAGTTTTGATAGTGTTCTGCTTATTTTTAATCACCCATGCACTTAGCTCAAGAGATTGGTTGTTTGATTTCTACTATGGACTCCACCTGTGTGGATTTTGCATGTTCTCCCTTTGTCTGTGTGGGTTTACTCCTGGTAATACTGGTTATAATCTTACTCGTATAATCAATAGTCATTGATCTTGATGAGACATTAAAGAAATTAACATAGACACTAATCATCCACCATAAAATGCCTGTTTAAATTTACTGTTACCAATTCATTACCATACATTTTTCTAAAAAATATTCTTTAATCCTCTGCTTCCAAGGCCACAGCATCCTTGAACATTTTGTTTACTATATAAGGAAGCAGGAGCTAAGGCAATACATGACCCATTTTTCAAACTACATAGTCTGGCCTTTTTCATTTTCTACCTTGACTGGGAATTTGTTATTTCACAAAACAGGAATGGAAGCTCCGTATTACATATGGCTACAAATTTGATGATTTGTGTGATGTTTTCACAGGCTTGCCATTCTTGAAACATGTGCATTGTGATGAAATCTACTTGGAGGGGTTGGCAATGTATGTGTAATGGATGTTTTGGCAATGATATTAGAGATGTTGCGTTATAATGTAGTGTAATGTATTAGATAGAGTAGGAGGATGCTTATTCACTTGGGAGGCTGGTAGTGATGTTTAGTAGCAGTTTTGGTTAGGGTGTAATGTGAGGGTTTTGATTTATGATACACTGCATTGGGAGGAGTTATTACTTTTGATTAATGTAGCGATCAACAATTATTTTTACATAATGGCCAGCATGACATGGAGTCTAATGTGTATTACTTTATTTGTACTGGTGCTACAATCTTTAAATATATATTTTAATATATATTTATTATAACATGTTATTAAGACAATTGACATTATTACTGATCATTCTGCAAAAAGAGTGACAGTTCTTGTAATGTTCACACTGCAGAATATGGTTTTGTCCTGACTTGTAAATTAAAGAACATGTCGACTAGGACAGAAAGACTGTGAGAAGCAGCATTACAACTGTACTTGTGTGTCAAAATTGAGGAGCTATGTTTATTATACAAGTCACTCATCCTAGGGAAACATCCTAGTGGTGATCTTTCAGGTAAATTGTTTTTGACATTTCCAGCTAAAGAGATGCTTCGACCAGAGATGGAAGCAACCTTTTGGCCTCAGCATGGCCATTTCCCCTGTCCCTGAACAGAAAGAAAAAAAAAAGGCTTGCACTTGAGAGACTGAAGCTATAATGTTTAAAATGTTCTGTGAAATTCTCAGACATACATGCGTTCCTCACGGAATCAACTTGTTTTTTTCTCACAGTAATTTTGGGAAAATTGCAGCATTCTATCTATTAGATCTTGTTCAAATATCGAAAGGACCAATTACTTGCACCAGTATAGTATACTGACTTGCAATTGCACATTAAGCTGTATCAGGTGAGATATAATAACATATAAAAGGCACACATGCCATTTCTTTGGTGTCATTCAGAGAATTCAGAAAGTACATTTTGGCTTTGCAGCCTGCAAATAAAGATGAAAGTTTACCTTGCAATTCAGACTCCAGCATTCAACTATTGGAAGCCACCAAATGTCGTTACATAGAAATGGATCTTGGTCTTATTCTGTCAATTCCTTCTGCTTCGAAGTGTCAGTGCCACAAACTGGCGTCATCTTAAATGTGGTATTTAAGCTTTATACCATACCATCCTTTATACCATACTTCATACCATCCACACATTTTAACACACAATCTTGAATTTTTCCACCCAGTTTTGCACTGTACTGATTTATGATGTAGTAAAATGTCAGTAGCTGAGGATTAACAGCAGCTAATCTGCAAACCAGACCCTTCTTCTTTTCAGGCCACAGAAAGCAGACCATTAATGATGTCTGACATGTTTATGTTTAACGTGTCTAAGCTAGTTTTCCAAATAATTATACAGGGTGAGTCAGAAGCCACTGGACACTCTTTACTTCATAAACATAAGGAAAATTATATATCTGAATACCAGAGCATGTAATGGGTGAGGGGCCCATCGTTTAGTCTTATGTCCTGAACATGGTCACCATCATGAAAGCCACCATATTGGATCAAGGTGGTCACGTACTATATCAAATAATTGTCTCAGAAACTGATTGTCACAATCCATTGTGCACTATCTCTTGTGGTTTAAAAGTTAACAACACAGAAATTTGCAACAACAACTGGGGAAGTTGCCTGTTATGAATGATATTTGACATGTTCAATGTGCTGTCCCTGGTGCTGAACACAGAGATGAAGATAAAGGATCCAGTCGTTACGAACCCCCATGAGAATCTCTGGAGAAGCCTCCACGATGCGTGCCAAAGGTAGTGTCTGTTGAGGACTTTCTCAGCATGCTTAATTTGTTTGAGATTAACCCAGAGGTGAAAGTTGAGTGACATCAATCTTATGACCAAGAAATTCAGTATGCAGCCACTGATGAACACTTGCTCCGTAGTGCGGTGGAGCCCCATCCTGTTGGAAATAACAGGGGAAACTGCCATCTTCGGTCAGAATGGATGGGAACAGTGTTTACTGTAGCATTGGCAGATAATCGAGTCTAGCTGATAAGATTTGGGTCAGATGTTTTAACTTTCTGTGCCAATAACTTTTGAACCACATAAAATATTGCAAATTGGATTGTTGCAGTTGTTTTCTGGTCTTCTTTGATATGCTATATGACCACCTTCCCATTGATCTAATATGGTGGCTTTCAAGATGGTAGCCATGTTCCAGAAAAAAAGATAGGCGTCTTCACCCCTTACATGCTGGGGGATTCAGATATGTCATTTTCATTGTTGTTTCTGAAATAAAAGGGTGCAATTTAACTGTGAGAGAAAAAAATCCATAAAATCGCATTGTATGACTCAAATACAATCAAGTATTTGATCATCTACCAACTAACATGATTTCATGCTCTCGCAAACCTGTTTCTTTTAAAGAAGCTCCGATATTCTGCACTTATTACCTGTATTAATTGCACTGTGTGAACATGTTACCTGTGTAAAAGACACCTGTTCACACACTTAATCAATCACACTTCAACCACTCCATCACATTCATGATCAAAAAGCTGTCTTAGAACACCAGGGACAAAACTGTAGACCTGTACAAGGCTGGGATGGGCTACAGGACTACAGGCAAGCAATTTGGTAAGCTGGGACTACAGTCTCAAAGATGACTGATAGTAACACACTATGATGTCAATAACTACAGGAAAAGTCTGACCAAACAAAGTTTTGTTTTTCTATAGTATCAAATACATTTTTAAAGCAATGCAAAATATTTATTTAAAAATTATACAATGATTTTCTGGATTCTGTGTCTCAAAGATGAAGTGTACCTACGTGAAAAATTATAGACCTCTACATTCTTTGTAGTTGGGAAAACTTGCAAAGTTGCCAGCGTATCAAATACTTATTTTTTCCACTGTATGTTCAGGACTCAAGTGCACACAGTATTTCATTCTAGATCCAAAATATATTCATACCAAACTGAGCTGCACTCCCAGTCTTTAATTTTGTATGGATTTAATTATTTCGGCTCAGTTTTAAAAGTCATTTATTAACAAATGAAACGACGTTGACCAGACAAAGCATGACATATTTCAGATTCATTCTGTTTGAAATAAACTAAAAGTCTAAAAATAAATCTAATAAAAGTAAATCTAAGAATCACTGCATAATTAAGCGAAAGGGGTTCAATGAAAATGAAAAATGACTGAGGAGACATTCCTGATGTTTAAACTCACTTCCACTAATGTTAAAGAATACAGTAACTTAGTTAACCTAAGATCAAGTTATCCTGAGGTTTATAAGAGATGTTTCTACACCGGCAAATGCTTTAAAAAGGAAATTATTGGTAAAACTATTTCTAAATGCTGAGCAAGCAAATTAAATATTTAGTTCAAATAACTGACTGGACTTGAATGACTGGATTAACTTTCCTTTTAGCTTAAAATAAGAGAACTTAAATTGCGATTGGGAGTTTGGGGGAGACAGATTTGTGGTAGAGAAATCACATTCCCTACAGAATTATCCTTAGTTGATCCTTGAGTTAAATTATGAGTAATCTGTCAGGAAAATTGTGCACTGCACATGACATGTGCAATGAGTAGGCTCATTGGCCAGCGAGATAAGGGCTGCAGGTCCCAGCAGGCCTCAGCACCAAGTTCACACAGAACAGTGCTTTTTCACTCTCAGTCTACATACACTAAGAAAAATGAGGCTGAAGGAAGACTGACTTTCTCACAGACACCGTCTTTATTCATTTGGCCACTAGGATAGAATATTGCAATGCTGGATCAATGAAGCTGTTTTTTGTATTATGAAAACGGAGATTGTGTTTATAACGTAATGCAAGTTTTGAAGGTGTAGCTCTCTGAAGTAAAAGACAGCATGATGAAAAATGTTTATTAATAGACAGCATATTTAGTAAGTTTTTGTGAGCAGTGTATGTATTTTGCATTTTAAAGGTGAATTTACACTGCAGATTCAAATGATTCACTGCACATGTTTAATAAAATAAGCATCAGTTTGTCTCAATAAGAAATTTCAGTTAGAAAACCATCCAGACCAGGGCATTTTCCACACTGTATTCAATGGTACTTGTTAGTTTGTGAACCCTTCCGAATGTTTTATATTTCTGCATAAATACGACCTAACCCAGGAAAAAAATGTAGTGTGAAATTTGTCAGTAGAACTATGTAGTGGCCAAATTACCATCAAAATCCATAATAGTACTGTGAAATAATTTATGGTCAGTTCATAGTCAAAACAGTTTGCAATTGTACTATGAAATTTGAAAGTAGAACTATGAGGTGTCCAAATTATCATAAAAAATTCATAGTAAAGCTGGGTACTTGAGAGAAACTAATTTAATTTACAGACTGCACCTCATTTTGTTCCTGTATGTATATTACCCCACTGTATGTATATTGCCCCACTGTCTCAACACCTCCCTTCTTGTGGCCCTTTTGCCAGACACCTCCTTTTGATCTTAGAATAGATAAACCCCCTTTTTCACCTAGCATGAGAGAGAGAGAGAGAGAGAGAGAGAGGCTGGAGAGAGGCTGAGTAAAGGCAGAAGAGAAGAGACTTCTAAAGACCAGACTACCACAGACCAGGCTAAACCGAGACTAAGGCTGGAACAGATATCTTGATACTCCACGAGACCAGCCTTCCATGGGTCCTTGCTAGGTGAAGCTAGACTTTTGTGGACATTTTCACATCATCTCAACTTGAACATCCGTCGCTGCTGTACACATTGGCTTATGCTCTACAAGCATTAATAAAGAACACTTCATCTGATGACGACCCTAGTCTCCTGACTCCTGTCTATTGGAAGCCCTCGTCGGAAAAAAGTTTCTAGCACACTTTATGGTCAAACTATGGAATTTTACATTAAAACTGTCAAGAAATGTACATTTTAACTATGAAATCTCACAGTGCATTTTGTCCTGGGAAATCATCAGATTTTCACAAAATTCAAAGAACACAGCAGTTAAGATAATTAATAAAATAAAATATTATCCATGGTCATTTATTTACTGAAGAAAATTATCCAATATGATCTAATATCCAATATCTTTATGGTTAGTCGTTGAATTTAAGGTTCTGTACAGTCAGGTGCAATTTGATGAAAATCAGGAGTAGGTGCCACGTATTTAAAAAAGCTTTAAAGTGAACTCAGTTCTTCTGATTTCTGAAGACCTCAGAAAAAGATGATGCTCATCAGCATGGTTGTTATGAACCAGGTGGTTTTAACGTTTTGGTTGATCACTGTATAAAATGCCAAAGTGTAAAATGTTTCAAAAATATTACATTTTACCTGACATCACCCCTGGTCTGATGCGTGCTACTACTGACAAACCATCACAACTTGAAGTTGTGAAACCATCAACATCTTGCCTTTCACCATCCGACAGGAGAAGTAATCCCTTTAATCCCATTTATAGCATTCATTTATAATTTGTTTTTATGTAACTTTAACTTTATCTGTAAAAGTGTTGTTAAGTTGTGAAGTGAGGATGAACCATGCATGTGAATCTCAGAATTAGGCACAGATTTGTTAAAAATATATGCAGCTGTTGTGAAAGGATTTGTCATGCTGTGCTGTGCTTTGCTCTTTCTCTGCACCGAACTGGTATTTTCCGTCACTATATATCAACAACAAAGATAAAAAAAACACAGCACTATATAAGTGGACAAAATACATAAAACTATGTAAAATAATAGTTAGAATAAAACATTCTAGCAGTTAATAATGATAAATCTGACAAAATAATAAAAAAAAAACATAAACAGTGATTTTCTACAACACTGGTTAAGTGTTTAAGTGTATCCTATCCAGAGGTGTTCAATTCGAGCAACACATGTTGGGAGTGTGGTGGTGCACAGTACTGGACTACAGCACCACTGACTAGAAGATTCTAGCCCTACACAAGCCCTACCAATCTTCCACTGTTGGACCTTAACCCACTTGGCTAAGATTGTATCTTATAAGGTTACAGTAGTTATAAATTGCTCTGGATAAGAGAGCCTACTGAATGACTAAATAGTAACGTAGGAAACAAAGTGTAAATCAGGTCCTGACTCACTCATACTGGCACAAATTAAATGCATGTCTCCATGTTTTCTATATCATATAAAAAGCATGTGTTTGTATTTGTTTAATTTATTTATTTTATTTATTTAATTGTATTTTCAGTTAATGTATTTATTTTAATTGCTGCAGTGTTAAAGCAAAGGCAGACTCATTTACTATTGAATCTCCACTACATACACACACACACACACACACACACACACACACACACACACACACACAGACACACAGACACACACACACACACACACA